>CAJNDV010034837.1:7716-28370 GCA_905221635.1 Symbiodinium sp. CCMP2456 | reverse complement strand
TGGGGCTGGGGCGAGACCGCCCCGGCGCCGATTGCCTGCTCCAGGGCGACCGCCGACTCCCAAGAGTTTGCCGCCCAGCCGCGAAGAGTCATCGGCAAGGGCGTAGCCGCCATAGAGGCGCCAGGCTCGTGCAGCGGGAACCGAAATTCGTCCCAGGCTGCCTGGCGAGGGTCGGAAGACGCCCGCCTGTGAGTCCGATGCTCCCTGTTGCGGCTGCCGAAGCCGTGGCGCCCGTGGCCGGCCATCTCCAGTGCCGGGAAGGACGCCTTAGGCGGAGGCGGCACCGCCGAGGAAGAAGAAGCCGCCTTCTGGGCCGCCGCTTCGGCGTGGAGATAGTCCTGCCACGGCGACTCGATGGCTGTGGCCGGCGTAGGGCGGCCCGGCACAGGGCGGGGGTGTGTATCCTCCACCACCTGGACCCGGCGAGGCGCTGGATGGGCCTCCTCGCGCCCGTGCCCAGACGCCCTATCCTCCTGTGTGGCCTGGCCGGCGGCCGCAGCCGGCTGTTGGGCTGGCGGAGGGCCCATGGCGCGCTGCTCCGCGAACTCTCTCTCTATGCGAGAGGCCAGGGCGGTGTCGTATATCCACATCGGCAGCTGGCGAAGCCTTGCGTGGCTTCTCGCGGCCTGCTCCTGTCGGATGAAGGCCTGGCGCCGGAGGTATTCCTGGCGATGTGGATCCACCTGCTCCTGCTCCTAAACCCCGGCAGGCGGCCTTCCTAATAGGCCTGGTTGTCGGCGGCGTGGGCCCAAAAATAGACGCCGTAGACGAAGGAGGCGTCGTTACGTGCGCCCGGCGCCTCCGGCTCCAGCACCGGTGGTGCCTTCAAGACGGCCTTGGCGGTGGAGCTGCTGGCTGCCTCGGGCGCAGGCGGCGGTTGCGCCGCCATGTTCAGCGGCCCGGTGCTTTTGAAGGCCGCCGGCCTGTGCGGGAAGGGCACCGGCGGCGGCTTTGCCGGCGAGCTCGACATGGGCGCCGGCGGCGAAGTAGTGTCCGGCTCCAGGAACGGTGGCGGAGGGGCCTTAGCCACCGTCTTGGGCTTGGCCGCCGCCAAGACGGGCAAAGCCGATGAGGCCGCTGGCGCCCCTTCGGCGGCGTCGAACTCGGCCAGGTAGGACGTGAGTGCGTCCCAGCCCGCCTCTGGGCCCGGCGGGTCGGCGACGAGCAGAGGCGAGGTCCTGGCTGGGGCCGGGTCACGCCCTTCCCAAAAGGCGCGCGCCTCCGGTGCCGACGGGCCAGGGTCCGTCGTGGGCTGGTCCGCCCCCAGCGCCAAGGATGCCGAAGACGCCGACGTCGACAAAGTGGGCGGCCCGTCGCCAGTCGCCGTGTCCTGGTCGGGTGTGGCCTCCGCCTCGGCCATGGCCGCCCGCAGGTTGGAGGCGTCCTCGGGCGAAAGAGCCCGGATGGCAGCCGCCAGGCGAGGCACTGAGAGGCCCGCGACGAACGACCGGATGAAATGGGCCTCGTGAGTTTGAGTGCCCTGGTCGTGGCCGCTCGCCGGGGGGGGCGGGCCGGTAGGAGCCGGGCTGTCGTCGGGGTCCAAGCCCAGCAAATCGACGACCTCGGACTCATAGCCCCCCCCCCGGCGCCAGAGCCTCGGCGGGCAACGTGCCCGGCGAGGCGAACGCCCCAAGCGGCGTTGGCTCCAGCCCGTCCAGGCTGTCAAGATCCAAACCACCAGGCGCCGACGTAGTAGACGCCGATGTCGGGCCGACGTCGAGACCCACGCCAGGCGAGGCCCCAAGGCTGTCCGCCCCGACAGGCGAAGCAGGGGCGGCAGCGGCCTCCGGCACTGGCGTGAGTCCAGACGAAGCCATGACCCGAAGAGAGGCGGTGAGGAAAGACAGCGAAACTCAAAGATAGACGGGCGAGCCGAAGTTGCTATTCGGCCGCCCGCTTAAGCTTGTTCCTGCACACACACGTGTGTTACACAACAAACAGAACCACCTCGACAACATGCCGCAGCAGGTCAGATTTTTCGACTCAGTAGATGTGCTTAGCTTCAACTCCTGCTCAACTGCAAAGCAATGGGTCTACCCGTCGTGCATTCGTGAAGCGTCAGGAAGACAGAGGCGACGGTTGCTATGTTCCCTGACACACCGTCCACGAAAACATCCAACAACACAACGACGGACATAACCGAGATTGACTGCATATCGCTGCACAAGTCACAGCATGTGGGTCACTAAAGAGGGCACTTCATTGACATCACAACTTCAATCGTGACAACGCTAGTAACATCTTCTCAGGTTCTCCGTAAAGGACATCAGCCGATACCACGCGAGGATTCTCCCTGTTCGGTGCAAAGATTACCAGTGCATCAGAGACGAAAGCGGACAAGCTGGCCTGAACGCGATCAAGACATCAGAGCTTGGCTCCGCGACTGTTTTTGTACAGTAAATTGTGATGATCATCGGTTACTGTGACCTGAGTTGCGTACAAAGCGCTTCGCTTCCAGGTGGGCCAGCTGCTCCTGCCTGGAAGCAAAATTCAAAAGTCCAGTGGGTCAGCCTGTGAGACTGCGAACTTACCAAGGACCATCCCTGGCCATTTTCGGGCCTAACCCCGAACCCCCCTGGATCTGCCACTCGAAAGGACCCGGCTCTTCAGCCGACAAGGCCTCGGTGCAGACGGGTACAGATGCTCTGATTAGGTGCGAAGGCGATGGAAGGCGGCTACTATCCATGTTGAAAAAAGTCGGGTTCCGGCCGCAGTACCAGGTGAAGACGAAGGCAGGACGGTCTCCTTGGCTCTGGACCAATCCACATTCGATTCACGTGACTATGGCAATTGTCAAGTCCTCACCCACTTCCACATTGGTCATCTTCAGAGAAGCTGCCTGTTCCAAAGTCTGCAATGTGGTCTTGCTGACTAACTTTCCTGTTTCTTAAAGCAAGGACTTCTTCCAGGACCAGAATCTTAGGGCAGGGCAACTTTTTGCAGGCGGGTAATTTCAGCATCCTTCTCCGCAAGTCGCTGCCGCAGCTCCTCTTCCCAATTCTGGCGCTTCACTCGGTGAACTGACTCACTGCAAACCCTTTCCGGCTCTGAGAGGCAGCACACAACCGGCAATTACAGGCGCTTCTGTTTTATGGTCGCCAGCACCTGTGCTTCATCGTCGCCCACTTCCCTCAGCTTCAATCCGCACAGCTTGCAAGCTCGCTTTCATCCCGCATGATTTAACCCTAACAGGCTCTCAGCAACGGCCTTGGCTAGTCCGAGCCCAAATTTGCCGGCAAGCTGCTTCTTCCGTGTGAGCAAGCTTGAACAGCGCTCCCCTGCGAGCTCAGTTGCACTCACAAGATGCGCTGTCTGCCATATGACTGCCAGCCAAGTGCTCACGCTTAGCTCCGGACTCCTGCAATGCAACTATGATCTGGACCCAGGTGCTGTCGCAGCCGAGTTGCTGAGCTTCAGGTTTTCGGTCTTCAAACGCTCGATGTCCACCTGTTATTAAAACAGTTTCTTCCGCTTAAGATTTTGCATGGTTTCTGACCACTTGCGGCCACGACCAAGTCCAGGCTGGTGCCGATCTAAGGGTGCCGTCCGTGTGGGAGGTTTGACACAGCTGACAAGTCGGTTACTTCTGGTAACTAAGCTACAGGCAGGGAAATATCGGCACGTGCAAAACCTACTTTTATGATCCGATGGCTCGACAATTCCAGGGCAGAACAGCCCTGTTGTGCATGGAAGGACATGCCGAAGAAACCCAGTAGGATATGCTAGCGAGGTGGGAAAAGCAACTTACAGCCGGAATAAAGGACGTCTAGGCACCGGCTGCAGGCAGGACCACGGCTGAACGATAGATCACGATGCTGTTGGAAGCTTGAGATTCTACTTGCACGATCTTGCATTCAGAGTTAAGACCCACTCTTGGCATTGACAGCTCTTCCGTTCCTCATCCGCATGCGGCTGTGGTTTTCTGACCCTTGCCTGAGTCCGGCCGCGGTTTGAGTGCTTACAGCACATGGAGGAATAGCCATGTGCACAAAGTTGATGATCACCAAGCTGCAAAGATCTGCACCGGAGAACTTGGCATTTCGTGCGCACTCGTGCTGTCACGTTTTCAACTTTTCTGCAGATTAAATTCAGTATGCCCCCACAGCAAGATGTTGGACCCATCTTCCAACGCAAACGCAGAGCAGGTGATTGGACTGCATCCGCCTAGGGTTAGGACGGCCACGTGCCTGGAGAGGCCTGGAACCATTTGTTTAAAAATAAGCTACCGAAAAGCTACAGAAAAGCTGCAGAAAAGCTAGAAAAAGCTATAGAAAAGCTACAGGGGGGCTGTCGATAAAGCTACAGAAAAGCTAGAGGAGGAGCCACAACAAAGCTACAGAAAAGCTGGAGCAGGATCGACACGAGAGCTTAGATCAGCTAGATAATTGAAAAGCTGCCAAAAAGCCACCCGAAAACCTCTCGCAAACTTGCGCTATCTCTCCCTCTCTCCCTCTCTCATTCTCTCTCCCTTTCTCCCTCCCCCCGCTCTGGCTTCCCCGCCCTTGTCTGCTCTTTCCCCCGCCCCGGTCCCCAGGGACTCCAGACCCGCCCCACAAACCCAACCTCCCGCCACGCCCCCTGCTCAGCTTTTCACTTCGAACCGCAGGCTACCGCCAGCTTGTCCTGTAGCTTTCCTGCGGCTTTCCCGTAGCCTTCCTCGCCCCAGAAATTAGCTTTTTTCTAGCTTTTTATCGGCTCCACTGTCGGCACAAGGCACGGGCTGGAAATGTAGCTTTTCCCTAGAGAAAAGCTAAATAAAAGCTAAATAAAAGCCAAATAAAAGCCAAAAACAAGCTATCAAAAAGCTATTGTGTAGCTACAAAAAAGCTATACAAAAGCCACAAAAAAGCTGTCAAAAAGTAAACACAATAATCTGGCCCAGCAAAGCCACCGCAAGAAAGCTAAAAAACAGCCGCAGCCAGAAGGTATATAGGCTTGCGCAAGACTGACCCAGGAACCCAGCAGCAACCAACCCGCACGGCCCTGCCCAAAATCGTCCCAGACAAGCCATGTTTTCCCAACCGTGTCGAGGCGGTGCCATCCGAATCCCCGTCTCTGTATTTCGCACACCATCTTGTACTCAGATCTTGCACTCGGAACTCCAGTTTGCTTTTTGGTAGCTTTTGAATAGCTTTTTGGTAGCTTTGGAATAGCTCTTCCTTTGCTTCTTCTGACTTTGATGGCTTTCCACAAAGACCCCTCGGCTAGCTTTTATTTAGCTTTGCCAGAGCTTTTTTAAAAATCTAACATGTAGCTTTATGTCCAGAGCACGGTCGTCTTAAGCCTAGGGCCTAGAGAGGAGCCATGTCAGAGCAAATGGTGGAGAACCATGCTGTCGCAACCTTCTTGAATCCACCCAAGGTCCCGCCTGCACCTTTTGCGCTTTCTGCACCTTCTGAGCACGGGTCTACTGCTCCAGAAACGTCTACGAACCTGCAAAACTGAAAGCGCCTCCTGCAAGGAGCTCTCAAGGATCTTCTCCAATTTGGAAATGACCTCACTTTGGACACATGTTCATAAAAGCCTCGTCGTGCAGTACTCAGCACTTAGACAAAAACCTTCTCCTGCGTCTTTGCCGTTTGACGATATGTGTCCAACTTCCTCTCAGATAGCACACCACAGCACAGTGCGTTGAGATGAAGTGCTAGGCCCATCTCTGACAACACATATTCGAACCTTCAAGGCCTACATATATATATATATATATATATATATATCGACCCTTCCCGAGCCTACCCTCGTCTTGGAGGCGCTGGAGCTCTCGATTCTGCTCCAGGTGCACCTGCTGCAGCCTGGAGCGGCGCTGACGACGTGCCGACTCCCTGACTCGCTCTCTCTTTCGGTACCCGGCTCTTCCAGCGATCTTTCCAAGCCACGAGCACGATTCACCTGCAAGTTCAGAACAGTTGATTCTACAGGAATGGGCACCGAAGGAACGGAAGGCACTCTCCGGGCGCCTCTTTGAGCGCCTCCTCCATCCGTCGGCTCAGCTCGGAAGCCTTCGCCTTCAGCGATGAGGCTGCTCGCGAGGCGAGGCTTCCCTTCCCGCTGGCAAGTCTGCTCTCAGCGCCTTCTCCTCCCGATATTTCTCCAAGGTCCGCTGGAGCTTTCCAGCCAGCTCCTCGGCAGGCAGTTGCAATGCCACGAGCCCGTGATGTCAAAGCGGGGTAGAGCAAGGCAGCAGAAACATTAGTCAAAGCAACGCAAACAGAGTTAGCACAATATGCCCGGTTTGCCCCGCGTGGCACCATCAAGACCATGCAGTGGATCCGAACTACGCGGGCCATCGGGTCGAGGAGGGGCGACGGGGAGGGAAGTTTCTCCCATGACCCACAGCTCCAAAACTTCCAAAATGCGTACCGCACTGTAGCGTGAGCATGAATCCAACCCCAAAGCATGTGACTGTGGCGAAGTACGGCATCGTGGCAGGAGCACAACTTCCAACTCGACAAAGTTCCACCAAGGAGCCCCGAGAACGAATAGTGTGGCCCGGCTGAGACGTTAACGACTTCCAGCACTTCGAAACTCAAAGTGAGCAGGGGACTGCGGCGGGAGCACGATTTGCAACCAAACACACGCCAAACTATGGACGGGCCTGTGCAGTTTGGGATCCCCGAACTACCGGGTTAACACTGACATCGGGACTGTCAAAAGAACATGAAAGAACGCGACTTTTAGTCGAAAATGCGCATCGCGCCACGGCGGGAGGCGCGGACCGCTAAGCTTTAGAACCCCAGCACCGCAGCACTGTGAGGGGGAAGTAAGAACTGCTACTCCGCCAACAAGACTGCGAGGACTCTCATACTGAGATCTGCACTGCTGCACTCAACTTCTCCAGGCCTTGCAATCGTAAGGACTACCAAAACCAAGCAAGAAACGACTCTGCTTGTTCGCCTTCCGGCGGAGGACGCTGTTGGACCTCTTGTGCCTTTGGCGGGCCGCGCGGGCTATGGATGTCCATGTCTAGATCGTGGGCATCGTGTCTGGTAAGGTCGGAGCCAACTTTTCCTGATAGCTGCAAGGCAAGGTTCATACGGCTAACACAGCATTGTTTCATGCCCTGTGTGGGAAACAAGATGAAACAAGGTATGCTCCGAACGCTCCTCATCCTCCACCTGTGCCCGAAGAGATCTGTTCTCGTTCTTCAACAGCTGCACCTGCCTGAAATTCAAGCGGCTTGGCGAGTCTCCAAGCACAGAGGATCACGCTCAGCAACAATCCGGCCATAAGTCCCATGTGTGAAACGATTTGTGTGTGTTCCCGGCATGTCAATCCTCAGTCTTTTCGCAATCAATGAAAGGCTTGAATGTTTCAAAAGAATCTAGCCTGCCACTAATTCTGCTGCAGTCGTGGTATCCTCAGACCCTCATTGTCGCTGTGCAGTTCGAATCCCTTAAATACTCACGCTTGTCGGCAGTCATCGGCAGACCATGCGACATGACATAAAGTCAAGTTGGTTGTCCTTGTCGCGACACGGATGAAAATCCCAAAGCGGCAGGACTGACTCTTCTGACTTTCGAGTAGAAAGCACGCAAGTACGTACACATTCTGCCCTCTCTTCCCCACAACGGAAAGGCGTGGGAAGATTGTCGAGCGGCCATGTGTCCCGCACTACGAAATCTGGCACCACAGTCTGCACCCGTGTGGGCCGTGACTGTAGAATTGGCCAAGGTCAGGCGGTGGTTGCCGGCGTCTCCGGGCTTTGCTTTAAGATGCTCCCTACATCTCCCTACATAATATCCCAGCCTTCGAAGGGTCACGATCTCCTCCCCCGCTCGCTTAAGTGCGGCGGCGCGCATATTGAACCTCTCGTGTCGGGAGTCGGGAGTGTGGTGCAGGGCATTAAGGGTATTCAAAATCTGAGCGAGCGACTCCTTAGAGAGCTGAACGGAAAGCTCGTGATTTAGCCTCTCTCAAGCTTCACTCTTTCAATCTACAGCTTCTCTCCGGATGGTGATTTTCGCGGAGGTTGCGGCCTAAAGTCCTGCACTTCCTGAGCCAGCGCAGCCTTAGTTCAAGAACACTTCCCGCAGGCTGTGCACACTGCAAACGATTGCCGAGTCAAAAGCAGAAGGAGCTAGTGCCGGTGCTGAAGTCGCAGCCACTGGCCTGAGTGCAGACAGCTGTGGACGACGAGCTTCGGCCGTTGCGGAAGACAAGGCGCGAGCTTTCCGTGCAGCCCCTCTGCACCTCCACCTCCCCGCGGCCAGACCTTGCAGACACGACTACGACGAAGCGACACTTGAGGTGAAATGGCCAGGCAGGTACTCGGGCTTCGATCTCCAGAGAGGTGGAGGCACCAGGTGCCTGGCGATGCGAAACTCAAGTGGGGGTTTCCGAAAATAGGGGACCCCAATATAGTACCCTAAATAGTAGGATCCTTATTATAAGGACCCCCAAAATAAGGTACCCCTTATTTTCGGAAACTCCCAAGTGAGACCTGGGACGACGGAATCGAACCTCAAGGAGTCGAAGATCCAAGAGAAAGGAACGCGACACCGGCTCTGACCTGCAAGACCCGTCACATCTTCTTTAGCCTTGGGGGACTCACTCGCTTTCTGCAGATTTTCTGGACCGGCCCGATCAGCGAAGAGGCGTCCAAGGAGGCGAAACCAAGAAGATTCCCGCTGAGAGGACTATCTGGGTCCTGCCGAGGACACGGAAGGACAAAAAAAAATCACGCCTCCACGCGATGCTAGAAAAATAGCAGGGTCGGAGTGGAGGTCAGTTTGGCTCTGGCTCTCTGACAGACAAGCTCTTCGCTAAAGCATGCAGCTTCGCTGGAAGCCCTCGCGGTCCGCTCTGGCACCGCGGCATTCGAAGAGCAAGATCGTAACGGCTTTGAGCGATGTTGCCGACGACAAACAACGCAGCAGAAATTGCCTGGCCAAGGGCATTCTATGGCATTCAAGGCCAGGCTAGACAGAACTACTCCGTCATCGCTCCCGCTCTGCCCTGCTGAAGTTCGCAGCTTTGCAATGCAATTTGCTCTTAGGTGGGTCTGTCTGCTGTTTGGCAGACTGCCGAGTCATGAATGTTCCACAACGTAGGCGGCATGACCCCCACTGAGGAGTTCGGGATGCACCTGACAGGGCGCCAGGCGAACTCAAGATCTCACACATGCTCATTTGCTCTTGCCGAACAGGCTGGAACTAGGCACGCGTGAGCAAAGCTGAGTCTGCAGCGACCCTGCCATGCCCCATAAAAAAGCGCAACACATTCTGTGCCCATGCATCAGACCCGTAAGTCTTGAGACATGAAGAAAGACTTTGACGGTGTGTGCCTGACAAGGGCGAGGGGAAGCAGCGCAGCTTCGAGGCCGCAGTGACGAAGTGCTCATCGAGGAAAGCAGAGAGCTCCTTATGGCAGAAAGCAGAAAGCTGTGTGGGGAGCTGTGTTTCCTCCGCGTTTCGGTACGAAGCTTACTGACTCTGCCCATCTTGCAGGTCAGTCCCTGATCTCCCCACCCTGAGTCGTAAAAACCACGATGCAAGCAAAGAGCGATTCGCTGGTCGTAGAGGTAAGTTGCCACAGGTATGTGCAAGTCGCGGGTGTCTGTGCCAACAGACGACCTCGAGGAAGGGATGCAGAAAGGAAGGCGAGGCCACCGCGCTCTTTTGAACTTCGCTCTCGACTCCGAGGAACCGGCTCTGGGCAGACTGCCACAAGCGCACCTTCGACCAGATCAGGAAGAGGCCGCCCGTGAGGCACTCCGTGCACCTCAAACACTCGACGCCACTCGACGACGCTCGACGATGCGGGCATGTGCGGGCCCAGCCGGAGCTCCTCGGATACCGAGTTGAGCACCCTGATCTCCAAGCCATGGGATACACCACCTCCCAGTCCATCCAAGGCCTGCCGGCAGCTTCGCTTCTCATCGAAACCTGCGCTGCAAAAGACAGGCCCATCCTCATGGCCCGGCTCCCGCATCATAGAGACCTGGGATATAACAGACATAGCAAACAACACCGAACCAGAACCCAGGACACAGGAGTTCGACCGCAATACACATTGCGAAAAAAGGAAACCAGAACCCAGGACATAGGAGTCCGTCTGCAGTAGACATAACAAGCAACCGCAAAGCAGAAACTAGGACACAGGAGTCCGACCACAATACAAATCGCAAACAACAGCACACCAGAACCCGGGACAGACCCGCTATAGTCACAGCAAACTAGAGCAAACAAGCCTACATTCAAAAGCGCTGGCAAAGGAAAGGAAGCTACTCGTAGTGCACATGCCGAACCCGACGCCCTAAGCCCTAAATAAACCCTAACCCAGCCAGGCCGACAAACCGAAGCCTTCTAGGGTGGATAAGGGCAGGGTTTAGGGTCTACCGTTAAGGGCTATAAGATTCAGAGGCCTCACTTTACAGGCTTGCCCGTCGCTTTACACATCTTCTGCATGCTGTCCGCTCTAAGCTAAACTACAGACTACTACTGTTCAATATAAGGAGAAGCCAGTACGTCAGTGTAGCAAGTCCTGAGGGCCTTTTTTTTGTCGGCTGGGACATTCTCTCAAACTAAGAAATCAACAATGCCTCTGCACCAATGAAAGCATCAGTTTGGAAGGACTGTGTTTTTTGGATTCTCCTCTCAGCGGCCGTTAGTTGTGTCGAGATCATGTGAGCTTGGACAGCATAAGATGATGACTCAATCCGACCCTGTGCAGAGGACAGTGGACTCCGACAAGCCTTCGCGGGCACCTTTTAACCTTTGCCGAAAAATTGCAGACATTGACGGTGCCGCTGCCAGTTCGCCCGCAGCTACAGACCTTGCTGCACCTTCTTTTTGTTCCTCCTCTGCTAGCGGCTAATTAGGCAGGCTAGTCACTAGTCCGCAGAACTAAAACACAAATTTGCATCTGGAGCCCTCCCTGCATTCTGCTCACCAACAACATCCATAATGCAATGACACAGTGTGGCACTTGAGTTCAGCCTTGCAGTTTGGCCTGCGCGACAAGGCCACCATGTTCTTAAAGAGCATGTGTTTTGGTTTCGAGCATCCTTCCGTTCTTGGTCAAATCATGCCTGCAGGACCTAGACTGTACCACCTCCCGAAAACGGATCCTCTTGCACAGCAAAAAAGGTCGCTCCTTTGCGATCTCCTGAGTTGGAGCCGAGTCTGGCGAATCGACGCGAAAGAACCGCTAGTCACCTGTCCTTAACCGACCCGACTCACCTCCCACATCTTCCACCTGCCCCAATGAAAACGGTTTCAGACTGTCAGACTGGGCTTCGGTGTCCGATGACCTCTCGGCACCCTCGTCCTCTCATCTCGGCTCCCCAGCCAGCAGCCCAGGTCGAGGTCTCGAGGCGCTGGAGGCGGTAGAGGACCTTGCAAAACAGCAGGCAGACGACGCTAAACTTTAAAAACCCTAAACATCCCGACGGTAAACTCTATGGAGTCCCTCAGATCATCGGCCGAATCCCGGCCTGGCATGGAGGTGGATAGGATTCAGAAAGGGCAGGGAGGATGGCGACCTCCGGCAAATCCCGCTGCACGCGTGGTCACCCCATCACTTTGGATCCCTGCCATTGGAGGTTCAGCCTGCAGGGCAGCAAGACAGGATTTGCTCGACATAGTAGGGGTCAAGGCTCAGGAAGATGCAGGGAGTCCGTCACAGCACCGTCTGGTGTTGAAGACACCTGCAGGTCCGGGAAGAGCACGCGACTTCGCAAACCGCGGAGCCTTTGCCACTTCGCTCCCTCCAAGCCCGGCACCATCTCCAAGGCGAGTCCAACCTGCAACCTGGCCGCATTGGCCAACGGCACAGATCCAAGCGCTGTGCAACTCTGATGCCAGTGGTGCCCAGATGTTTCTAGCATCGATGCTGACATCGACATCACGATCTCCTGGTTGAACCAAACCTGCAGCCAGATGCAGAATACTTTGCCGGACCCTCCCCACAAACTCAATCTCAATCCCGATCGAGTTCTCTCTAGCATCTTGCTCTTCCAGTGGTGCCTCACCCGCGTGCGCCGTCGCTGGCTCCACCGGAAGGTTCCGGGAGGCCTTTGTCAAAGGCTGAGGATTCTTCTCTGCAGCTCTGTTCGATTGCAATCGATTTTTGAGAGAGGAGCCAACTCTTGCAGCACATGGCCGCCGGGCTGAAGGAGCCTCGTTGCGGCCGTGCTCTCATGAACCAGGCATATGCGGAATGCAGTGGCAGTGCCGGCATCGTCAAGCCTTGCAGCCACCCGCACCACAGCTTTCGCGCTCGCATCTGGCACCTGCGCCGCCACTGCCGGAGTGTCGAACAAGACACGGGAGAAGTTTCTAGGACATCGGCTGGAAGCGCATCGGCTCGGTGCACCAGGATGTGGAGCCGACTTTCGAACGGCCTGCACAAAGCGACACCGTAACATGACAAAGCTATTTTTTCGACATAGCCTCGTCTGCCAGAGGGACTTGTCCAAAGAAGGTGCCACAGCTGAGGCGACGGTATGTGCCGCGTCGAGCCTCATGCAATTGCGAAGCTAGTGATCGTACAAGTTTGCTTCTTCAATGGCCACGGTTCTAAACTTGCACAGTCCCATCTGCTTGCGCTGCCCAGGCATAGGTGGCTATTCAGGTGGCTATTCAAATTCTATGTACATCTATCGCCGGCGGCGCTTGCAGCAGATCCCTTCTCGGATCTCCTGGCGCCAGACCGCCCAGCGGTCGCTCGGAGCGGCTGTGGGCGATGATGGCATCGAGCGGGAGAAAGTTGGGGAGACTTGCTGGGAGGCGACGCGTCGAATTTTGAATGCAAAGCCTCCCAAGCACTACAATAGCTGGCAGACTTCGACAGTCTTCAGACGATGAGCGCAAAGCATGGGGCTGCTCAAGGAGCACACGCAATGCTAGCATGCCCTGGAGTGGGTGCACCATGAAGTCCAGGCCGACACCCGTGTAAGGATGTAGCGGGAGAGAAAGAGGAAGATCTTCTTGGAAGGTGGCAAAAGCGGAGCAGACCTCAGGCGCCTTTGGCCGGCAAGGAAACCCAGCCGTAGCAGCTGGGCCCTGTAGGCCCTGCGACGGCATCGCCTGGGCAGGATGCAGTGTTGATAGTGACTTCCACGGGAAAAACGCAATGATGCTTCCCAACCCCAGGCCCGCGTAGATGCCATCGGTGCCACTGAACTCGCTTTGCTTTTCACAGTTTGGCGAGTCCGGCTGTAAATTCTCACTTTCCGTCTTGGCTGTGAGCTCTTCCGGAGCTGCTGCGTCGGCGGCTGGCGCAAAGCATGCCGTTTGAGTGCGCTAGCAGCCAGACGGGCCGCTCTGCACCATCGTCGTAGATACGCAAATCCCACGAGCCTGTGCACTTCCTCCACTGCCAAATCTGCAGCCAGCAAGTCCGACTCAAAGGTCTGACTTTGCGTTTTGGCTGTGAGCACTTCCGGAGCTGCGGTGTCAAAGCTCAGATCCTAAACCAAAGGCTGTGACTGGATGCAGATACTCGCCGGCTTCAGTCCGAAGCCGGCGCAACAAAGAAGTTTGGGACATGATGCATTCAAAGGTGGCTCAGCCTCGGACCTGTTTCAGCCAAGAGCTACCGGGGAGCAACGCCAGGGCACTCAATTCAACCAAGACCCGAAAGGTCCGTCAAGTTTTCGTGGCCTCTCCCTCCCAAATGTCCCGTGCAGACCTGATTTCACAAAGATGCAACGAAGCGTATCGCACGTCTCAGCGAGGACCCACGCTGTCTTCAGGCACGGTCTTCTCCTGGACAGGTGGCTATTCAGGTGGCTATTGACATTCTACGTACATCTATCGCCGGCGGCGCTTGCAGCAGATCCCTTCTCGGATCTCCTGGCGCCAGACCGCCCAGCGGTCGCTCGGAGCGGCTGTGGGTGATGGCATCGAGCGGCTGCGCGGAGAAAGTTGGGGAGACTTGCTGGGAGGTGACGCGTCGAATTTTGAATGCAAAGCCTCCCAGGCACTAGCTGGCAGACTTCGACAGTCTCCAGACGATGAGCGCAAAGCATGGGGCTGCTGAAGGAGCACACGCAGTGCTGGCATGCCCTGGAGTGGGTGCACCATGAAGTCCAGGCCGACACCCGTGTAAGGATGTAGCGGGAGAGAAAGAGGAAGATCTTCTTGGAAGGTGGCAGAAGCGGAGCAGACCTCAGGCGCCTTTGGCCGGCAAAGAAACCCAGCCGTAGCAGCTGGGCCCTGTAGGCCCTGCGACGGCATCGCCTGGGCAGGATGCAGTGTTGATAGTGACTTCCACGGAAAAAACGCAATGATGCTTCCCAACCCCAGGCCCGCGTAGATGCCATCGGTGCCACTGAACTCGCTTTGCTCTTCACAGTTTGGCGAGTCCGGCTGTAGATTCTCACTTTCCGTCTTGGCTGTGAGCTCTTCCGGAGCTGCTGCGTCGGCGGCTGGCGCAGCAAGTCCGATTGAAACTTGTGGAAATGTTGGTTGCGTGGTGTCAGAACGAGGTACCTCTTCTGTGCTAGCGCACCCAGACGGCATGCTTTGCATCATCGTCGACGGCGCAGCCTAACTCCCGAGCCTGCTCATGATTTGCTCCGCGACCCAGTCTGCGGCCGCTTGCTCGCCCCGCTGCTGCTGATGGAAGTCCTGCAGAAGGACGGGACTGCCACCTTTCTTCAGCACCACCCAGCCCATAAAGGGGCTGGATGCGCGCATGCTTGCGGACAACTTGCGCGATCAAGACGTGGCTGCCGCCTTTCACGTGTCCAAGAATTTCGGAGTCCCTGGCTTTGGAAGAGCGGAGTTTGACATCCGGCAGGATTCTCGCCCAGCCGGCGCACAGCACTGTCTCTGCGACCTGCCAAGAAACATATGCTGCAGTCCAAACAGCGCTTCGCACTAGAAACATCTGGAAACTGAACCATCCTACAGCACAGATCTCTTGTCAGTCGGCCTTCTGCTTTGCAGCTTTCCGGCCCTGGTCCTGCAGCTCCTGGCTGAAACTAAGATAAAAACATGGACAAGGCATGGGGTCGGGTTAGGCCGATGGCCTTCCAAGGCTGCTCCCCCCTAGCAGACTGGAGCCGCGGCTCCTCCAAGCGCAACTTCTCCTCCATTTGCTTCCGTCCGCCGACGCATCTGCGACCCAAAAGCCGCGGATCGTCATTGCCATTGCGGCACCAAGTGCCGGGGTCGTCCATTTCTGGAGGCACCGATGCCCGTCTACTTGCCACGACTCGCAGAAGCCTCACATGTCTAAGCCCCTATGGAGGATCTTTTCTGAATCAGTAGCGAGCACGACGGCGATTGAATCCAGCCACAAAGGAGCTGCTGCAGCTTACTCAAACTTTCTCTGTTCAACAAAGACTCGGAGTGCACGTAAAGAAGAACTGGCTCGAGGCTTTCGGCTGTAATTTAAAGTGGCTTCGGAGAGGCCCGAGCTGAACCCGAACGCTGCACTTTGTACAGACTGCTCAGCGTCAGACCCGGTTGCCGCCACTGGCGCTGGTGCAGAGCTCAAGGCTTTAACCTGCTACTGCGGCCAATGCAAAGCCATGATTTCCTGCTCCAAAAACAAGCACATCTGCTAGCTGGCCTGCATGACGATGTTTACGACGCCCACAACCAAGGGTTTTCCTGTTGATCATGCTCCTGAATCTTTGACTGCAAGAACGAGACCGGCACTGGATGCCTTCTCCTCCCTCCGGCGCCCGGACGAAATTCACCTTCCCGAAGCTTCCCGGAAAGCAAGACATAGCCAGAGTGGGAAGCAAATGATCTTCCCGACAGGCACCTTTCGTGCCAAACGCTTTGAAGTCGTCGCATGCTCCGTAACCTGCACAGGATCAAGAAGCACACGAGCTGTGCGTGCGAGCTGGCAATGATTCATCACGGGCTTCCCTTTTTCGCTCTCTGGTTGAAAACTGCGAAGCCAAAGCTCAAGCGGCTAAAGCTTCATGCTGGCCGAGTTGGTGCATGACAGGCTGGTACCGCCGTGAGTCTGTGTGCTAGATGCCGCCCTTTGACTTTGCCTTCGGCTCTTAGTGGCAGCACACGACACCAGCGAGAGCTCAATTTGCTGCCCGCCGTGTCGTCACCCACATATCGTCGCCGCCGTGCGCGGCTCTGCAGTGCTGCAGACCAGTCCAGACCAGCGACCATCGAAACGAAGTGCGCGCAGGGCAAATCAGAGGTTCACAGCATCAAGGGTCCCCAGGGCCACGCGCGTGGGGCGTGGTGCATCTCGGCTAGCGTTTTCCTGGCCATCGAATTGATCTGTACCAGAGCATGCTGCTGGGAACTACAAACCAGATTGTCGAACGAGCCGGTAGCACGTCGACTCTTGGATCGCGATCTTGCGCGCCTTGGTGAAAAGCTGTGCTCTGGCTTTTGGCTGTTCCAACAATGCCATCGGTTCTCATGATGGGTTGCCTTCATTCTTGCATAGAATTTCCAATAGAGTACAAGGAGCATGAGACTACTGGCAGCGAGAAACCATCCGGTCAGACAAGAGCTGACTCATTCCTGGGTGAACGACAGACGTTGGTGAGCTTTCCATGCCCTTTTTGCAAGATCTCTGGCAACGCAGTGGTCTGCGGCATATGGACCAGAGACACATGCTGGAACTGACGAGGATGGGCTGGGTCAATAATTCGTGGACTTTATGTCAAGACTTCTCAAAATCGAACCATGAATCATGCTGAGGCTGAGTGCGGTCACGGAAGGAGTGCGATGGGCATGTTTGCTGTCATGGCTCGAAGGGTCTTTCTACTGATTGTCACGCCGGGGGTTGCATTTCTCTATCTGTTGTGGAGGGGAGTGTGCTGTAGCTGCCGGTGCATCCGAGGCACCCTTGAATGCTCATCTCTGTGGCATTTCCCGAAAGGGAGCTCCGCAAACACCGTGCACTCTGGCGCATTGTGGCTGCTGTGGGTTTGTTTTAATATGCTGTCGTTTGCAGGGGAGGGGGCGGGATGCGTTGCTCTTGCAACTGGATGCCCTGTGAACGCCATAGCAGCAACGGAAAGCCATTACAGCAAGACAAAAGAAGGGGTTCCTCAATTGAGAAGGTATCTGCAAATCCCAGCTTTGCAAGTCTGAGCATGCAGCTTCTTCCTCGAAGATGACGTACCTCGGACGACAAGTCGTGCAGAACATGTTTGCAGCAAGGATGTGATGCAAGGCTTCTACTTGCCACATCTCTTGAGGTCAACACTGGAGCTGTGCCGCTTTTTTTCCTTGGCTTTGTCCTTGTTCTTGTCCTCCTTCTTGTCTTTACTCTCCTTCTTATCCTTGCTCTCCTTCTTGTCTTTACTTTCCTTCTTGTCCTTGACCTTGCCCTTGCTTTTGTCCTTATCTTTGCCTTTGTCCTTCGCCTTTGTCCAGATACATGCACAGACACGGATTAGCAGCCGATTGAAAGTGAAGGCTTCAACCTCTTTGTTGTTCTTCCGCGGCTTGCTGCTGTCGCTGCTTGATCCTCGTGATAGCCACGAATAAAACTCGCAAAGACCGCCCGAAGGAGTGTGAAAGAGTTGACTCAGGTTCACACGCTTCTTGCGAGTGCTCCGACTGCGCCGTCGATCAGAATCTCACAGAGACAGAGGCTATCTCTCACCATGCGTTGGACAGGACTCGGCATGCTGCAAGCTTGCCTGATCCTCCACTCACTATGGGTCACTAACATAGACTTCAGCGCGGAGTGCTCCCAGCTGCCACAATTTGCAGGTCAGCCCGTTGGGCCTGCGTTCGATTTTGCCACTTCCTTCGCCTGTGGACATGAATGCAATATCCGGAAGATGCCAGATGCGAGACCCTGGCTCAATCTAGAAACCCGTCATTGCCTCTTTTTTGCTCACTTTTCGACTGGAGCTGCTGCTGCTGCTATCGCTGCTGCTTGCACCTGGGTGAGAAAGGTCGTCGCGCTCCACTGAAACTTGAGCTGTTGGATCCGAGACTTCCCAAAGGCCGGCGCGTCGTGCCTTGTTGCCCTTTGAGCCTGCACTGAGCGGATTTGAGAGTGAAGGCACTTTCCTCCCCTCCCGTGAGGCACCCTCAGAGCCCCAGCTGTTCGCGGCTTCTTCCAGGACCTTGCCACGGTCAACAACAGAAAAGGCCCTTTTCACAGGCCGCGAAACTGCTACGTCATGTACTGGAGCCTTTTTGTGCTTGGCACTGAAGAGGTGCAGGTTGGCAGTCAACATGGCCTTTCATGCTCGGGCAAGTTTCGCTTGTGGGAATGGTTTCGCCTGAGTGTCATGGGACGACTGCGTCTACTCTTTGCAGTCCAGGTACCTTCAGCTTACTCCGGTGAGCGAGCTCGCTGGGCACAAAAGTCTTATGTTTCATGACCTTGGGAATCGCTGCGCGACGGATTTGTAGAGAGGCTGCAGAACGATCACGAAGACACAAGGGAGAGTAAGCTCTGCACCTCGTAAAGCGCAGCAGCCTGTTCGGACGGCACGACCGTAGCAGGCTATGCGGCTACGCTCTTCTCGAGACGTAGAATTTCTGCCTGGCATGCCCGACAGGTCGAACAGCGAGGAAATCCCGAAGCATGGACCCCAAAGTGCAGGGTCGCTCACAGATTTTGCGAAGATCGTCGAAGAAGACCACTCTTAAGATCACTCCGCGACGTACCCGACCCCCCAACTAGGGACACAAAGGTAGTCGGCACACTTGCTCGCACATGCTCGCAGGGTTCAGGAAGCATCAGCCTCTCTGCTGTGGCTTGGAATTTCACAAAGAACTTCTAAGCCATGGCCTGATAAGTGGTGGTTGTCGCAGAAAACGACCAAAAGCACGGGATTTAGAGCCCCGGATAGTCGAACACTGCCAGATCGATACCCGTCGCAGAGACATGACGAACTTTATCATCCAAGCTCAACATCACCAGCCAGACGACATTCCTGAAGCACAACTATAAACACAAACCTGACCTTCAGCTTTCCTTCGGCCGCTTGCAAGAGAGCCATCTGTAGCCTCGGATGTCAGTGCCCTGCCTCTCTCTGCCATGTGAATGGGACAGTCTCAGGATCTCGCCAGTCCACGCGGGAGTCGCTCTCCATGCTGAGGACGAACCTGAATGCCCGGCCCCTTTCGGCACCACAAGACTGCAAGAACTGAGCACGACGTGCCATTTGAGAGCCAGGCTCTGGCTCAGTGTTGATGAGCTCCTCACTGTCAGAATCATCATCTTCCGCGGGTTTCTGCCTCACTGCCGCTCGTGCACCGAGTGCGACGCGAGCACACCCATGCAAACAGCTCAGGCTCAGAACGGCCGTGGATGCCGCCGCGCGGTCACCTCTGCATCCAGCAACCGATCGTCTCGGCGATTTGGATTGAAACCTGACAGCTGTAGGTTGCGAGCAGTTTGGTTGCATCTCTCCAGAAAGCAGTGAATTCTGGCCATAACTGAGCCCTCTGTTCACAGACTCATGTGACGTGCTGCAATCTCCAACTCTCCCGTAATCGGGAGAAGATCATTCCCAGGTTCCCCTCCTTGCTGATAGCCGACATCCTTCTGATATCCCACACTACCAGGGCTGAAGCTCAAAAGACAGGCTTACAACTATGTGTCACCACTCAAGAATACGAGCTATCTGACCGTTCCTCTGGGTTCCCGGTAGCAACGAAGCACACGATCTATTTACTGGTGCAACTGTCTTGCACGTCATCATGTCCTGCAGGCGATCCGCTCACATCGAGCCACGATAGAATTGACAGATTGCGAGAATTGCATGGTATGTGAAGTATCTCTTCCGATTGCTGCCAAAGTACGGGCATTGCGTTTGTTGTTGTTGACCTCGGCGCAGCACGGTGGATTGCCCGAGAAGATATCAAAGCTCCGCCGTTGCGGTTGAGCTCCCGGCCCATGCCATCGTGTTGTGGACGGTGCATGAACTGAGTGCTGCCTGGCTCGGAGCGTACCACCTTCTAAGCATAAAGTCTCACCAACAACATGAAGCTTCCTCCACCAGCATTGCCGTCATCGTCAGCGGCAGTGGCAGCGACTCTAATCATCGTCAACCCCATTGAAAATGGAATCATCGTGGTGATCATAATCATCGTCTTATTCTTCATCATTCTCGTCAGAAGTGTCAATGTCGGAAGCCTGGCGACAACTTATCACAATTGACACCCGACGCCTCTCGAAGCCCGGCAAAGTTGTGTAGAACGTAATAAAGCCGGAAGCCCGAACCCTGAACCCTCACACTTGAATCCCCAAAACGCCTCGCCCTCAACCCGGACCGCCCCTGGCCATGTCCGTAAAGCAGCATGTTTTTCAGGATTCGCCCACGCTGTCAGGCGAAGCGGCGATGATTTTCTCCATCATCAGCCACCTGAGTTTATCATGGCGGCAAATGTCATTCTTACGACAATTGCACGGTGGAAAGCTGGATGAAGATTCGGCATAAACCTTGAAGCCCGACTCGGCATAGCACTTTCGGGCGGGTTCGCTTGTCTCCAACACAGACAACTTCACTTGCGAGATAGAAGCACCCAGATTCCGAGCGCGCTTCTCGGCAGCTTCGAGCAGCAGACCGCCTACTCCTCTTCCTTGATGAGGCCTGCCCACCTTGCAGTGCGAAATCGTCAACGTCTTGTCTGCAAAAGATGCATGGACGTAGCCAGCCACGGTTTTGGTCTGTGTAGAGACTGCTGGGAGGGTGAAGGCAGATGGGCGAGAGCCACCTGCTAGCTGCTCAATCACTTTCAAATGTTCTT
>CAJNDV010034836.1:690-13341 GCA_905221635.1 Symbiodinium sp. CCMP2456 | reverse complement strand
GTACCCCTTCTGAACCCTACTTTTGTCTCTCTTAAAAGGGACCTTATTGAGAGGGTCTATATCCCCAAGGGTCCCCCTAATCCTAGCTCCCAGGAAAGACTCCCGTCCGAGCGCAAGCCTCCGGCAGAACAACTGTATGCAACCCGACGGACGTGCCCACGCAATGTTTATAATTCTCCGGGCCCCAACATTACAGAACCCTTACTAGTAAACCTTTGAAGAACCCATAATAAAGGAACCCTTGTACACATAATAAGAACCCCAAATTATTAGCAGCCCTTTAGAAAGGACCTTGATTAAAGGAATCCTTAAAATCGAAGAATGCACACGCTCTGCCTCCGGCCGCTCCACCAGGTCGGGTGTGGGAGCCCGCCGCGGCTTCACGCGTGCACGCTTCTGATTCTGACGGCCAGGGCTCGATATACATTGGCATGAGTTTTTTTCCAGGTTTAGGGTTTAAAGCTTGCGGAGTAGTAACTTAGCTGTCAAAACACTGCTCAGGCTTTAGAATCATAGACGTCGGATGACTGCTTGTTACAAGCGCTTGAAGCCTGAAGCCCACAAAGCCCATAAATCCTTGTTTTCATTTTAGAACCCATCCCATAAACTAGATTTTCTGGATTTGGGTCTTTTTGTAGGGTGAGGCCTTAGGGATCTTACGGGGTGAGAGCTCGCGGGTTTGGGCGCCGTTCAGGTGATGTGGGTCTAGGCGCATTCCGTGCGGAGTCTTTTAATTCGGATGAGATGTATGGAATTGGGGGTGTTCAAGGATGGTGATTTACCGGAACTGTGTTGAGTCTCGGGTGTAGGATTTTTCAAGCGTAGTGGTCTAGGGTTGAGGGTCATCTCGTGAGCGCAGTTGCGTTTCACGGTTGGGAGGATCACGTCCTCAACGGCTAGGGTTGTATGAGACATTAGCAACTGGGGCCGTAAAGGCCTGCGTGCGCACCTTCTGGCATATTTGCATTCTGAGCATCTACATCTTCTGTATCTTATGTTAAATGCTGTATGTAGAACGCTGCTTGTCAGATGCAGGTATCTTGCTGGCTTCTCTGCATGGCAACTCTCGATACTCGAAGAACCTGCATCACTGTCTTCTGCTGAGGATATCGGGAGTATGATAGCCCCAGCAACTACTCGTTTTTCAACCTCACAGTGGGGCTTGCGCAGTCACCTGTTACCTCAAAGATCTTCCCGATACGTTGAACAAGCTGCGAGAAAATGATATGGGGGTTCCGAAAATAGGGGACCCTAATATAGTACCCTAAAGAGTAGGATTCCTATGATAAAGGCCCCCCCAAATAAGGTACCCCTTGTTTTCGGAAATCCCATATGTCATTGGAATGATGGAGTCACGATGTTCATGTGCAGGCTGCACTTGCAAGCCGCTTGGCATGAAGGGGGCATTTGTACGTATAAACTGACAAGCTTGCCGACCGTGAACCGAACGAGTCGTTCATCTCATGGGTTAAACAGTTGGGCTACAGCTGCTATATTGAGGTCGTGAGAGTGCAGGAACATTCAGACAGAGAACCAGCTGCCTATCGTGGCGAAAATTGGGAGCATGGCTGGCATGCCTATAAAGCTGCTGGTCGGTTTGCTGTCCTCTGCACCAAACTTCACAAGGGCAGCAAGCACTCCAGGATCTAGATAACCCTAAACCCTAAACCCTAAACTCTAAACCCTTGATTTTCGTGTCGTAAACCCCGTAATTCAAGAGCCTCGGCCACATTCAGCATCGACCCTGAGCTCATCTGCGGCGCAGGCGCAGCACGCGAGACCGGGCGGGACTGCAGGTGGCAGAAGATTCAGAGCTCTAGCCCAAAGGGTCCAAGTACTATTATAGTAGGTACTTAGTAGGTATTTTGGGCCCCCCAAAGTATATACCATACTAGTACTTGGACCCTTTGCATAGTGGAAGATGTTGAGTTGAAGCAAAGTTGAAGCAAAGTGTCGTGTTGCGAACGTAGCATTCGAGTTTTCAACATCATGGTAGGATTTGGAGCGTCTGGGGCTGAGAGGTTTTTCGGAATAGTTAGTGATTTGAAGAGTAAACATCACGAATAAGATCATCGCAAGCCTGTGGCAGATATTGGGCATTTCCACTTCGACACACTTCGTATCATTACTTTGTGTATGTCCACTGGGCTCCTCACGTGAAACCCAAACGCATGCATTCGTATATGGCTGTGAGAGTTGACTTGAGGGCGCCGGTCGTTCAAACATGGGTTGGGATACCGCATACTATGACTAAAAGCGGACTATAGGGTCACACTCTTGCGAATTATTCCGATCGCTTTGGGCTTCACTGTCCAGGACACCAGGCCTTTACTTTTGTGTAGCGACGAAACTTCCGACTCACCAGCGGCGACCCAGCACCCTCAACTTCACTGTTTGTTGTCTGCGACAGATGCCTGGGGAAATACTGGCAACACAAGTTCACCGTTCGTTTCGGACTGCCCAAAACGATCCTTGTACCTAGGATCCCGATCTACGCTTCAGAGGCTTCTACATGGGATTCAGGCAATGTAGGCCTGGAATGCCGATCCCTGCACCCAAAAAATTGGAGGCCCACAATTTCCAGCCTAACCCTCCTGCGTAAGAAGCTCAAAACAAAGCCGAGCTCAAACTCCCTTGTCCAGCTTCTTGGCTAAGTAGGCTGAGCCTGAAGGAACATGTCGGGACTCTACGAACTTACTTTGGCAAGATAGACACGGGGAAGCCCTAAACCCTAAAGCCTGGACCCTAAACCCTCAACCCCTAAACCTTGAACCGATGTAACATCCTAAATGACAGCCCTGTACCTGGCACCCCCGGGCCCTCAAACCACAAAACCCTGAGCAGTACATCCATCATTCCAGACATCCCATAGCCCCAAACACGGGAAACCCAGTCTCAAAGCCCAAAACCACTACTGTTTCCAATAACCTGCAAACCGCAAAATTCCCAAAACCTCCCCTAAGCCCCAAACCCTAAACCCTTAAACCCCGAACCCCTGAAGTGGAAGCCAGAAAGTTGGAACATCATTATCCTCATGCCCTTAATCGCAGCACTATAATCCTCCTAAATTCATGTTCCAACTTCCCGGGGTTCCGCGGTAAAACCCTAAACCCAAAAACCCTCAACCCCAAACCCTAAACTCGAAACCCTAAACCCTCAGACGTTGTCTTGGATATCTTCTCGCATCAGCCCCCTGAGTTCCCGACCAACCCAAGCTTCTCCTCTTCCAGCTCCTGGCACACTTTGGGGTTTAGGGTTTGGGGTTTGGGGTTTAGGGTTCAGGGTCTGGGGTTTAGGGTGTAGGGGTTTGGGGTTTAGTAATTGGTTTAGGCTTTGTGTAGTTGCGGGTTTGGGGTTTGGGGCTTAGGATTCCACTATCTTCTTGCAGGTTCCCCAGAGCCCTAAACCGTTTACTACAACCCTAAACCCTAAACCCTAAATCCTAAACCCTAAACCCCTAAAACCCTAAACCCCTAAACCCCTACACCCTAAACCCACCTAGGCCACTGCCGAAGACCCAGACGGCCCCCCGAAACCTACAAGACACCTCAAACTCAAACCTTATGTAGGGTTTAGGGTTTTGGGTTTAAGCGTTTTGGGGTTTACGGTTTAGGGTTTTGGGATAAGGGTTTAGGGTTTTGGGTTCAGGGTAATGTAGGGGCCTTCATAATTAGACTAGGGTTCCTTTAAAGGGTTCCTGAAAAGGGATACTATAAGGGTTACTATAGGTGTTCTATAATGTAGAGGCCTCCATAATTGGAATAGGGGTTTTGGGGGTTCCTTCCTATAATTGTAGTATAATATACCTCTAAACCCTATTCTAATGGCCCCTATACTACCCGAAGCCATCAAAGTGGTTAGGGTCTGGCAACTAACTACAGATGTTCGAACGGCTGTCAGTGGGGAAAGTCAAGACGTCAAGACGGTTCATGGGGTTGTATGGATTTCGGGTCAAGGTGTAGGGTGTGGGATTTACGGGTCCAGGGGCTGACAAAGAATTGAATTAGGCACGGCGCTTTGTCGGGGCCTCGTTTGCTTGAGAAATCTGTTGGCGCCAGAATTGCAACTTGAGGCCTAGGGTATGAATTGGCGTCAGGTCGGTCTTAGAGTTTAGGGTTCGGTGAACCCTAAACCCTAAACCCTGAAAGGTTTAGGGTTCAGGGTTTGGGTTCAGATGGGTTGCGGGTTGAAGGCTTTCGGGTTCAGGATGGTTCAATTTTGAGGGGTCGGAGCCCTGGAAGCGGGTGAAGAAATCCTGGTCCCATAACGTCAAAATACTGGGATCCAGATCAAGAGCCCTATGTAATAGGGTATGCCTGGGTTTCATAATCAGGTTCCTATGTTAGGGCTGGTAGATTGCAAGCATGCTTGAGCTTACCGCCCGAGTAGGGCAGCAACCCTCAAGCCTAGAGCTCGAGCCCTGGGACCCCCGAGCCGGAACCCTAAACCCTGAATCTCATGCAAACCCTATGATCCCAAACCCTGCATCCTAAACCCCCAAACTCCAACCTTTTGGGACGCCTCTTTGTTGCGTGGTGTGCATCAGATATCACCGGGCTTCCGGAACAACTTCTTGTAGGGTTGGCTACAGCTTTAGAGGGTGTCATAAGCGCCCTATGAAGGTTCTGCAGGGTCTTCATAGGGGGTTCGAAAGTTTGATAAGATGTTCCATTGCGCTTCTAAGGGATTTCGCATCAAAGGGTTACTGGGTTTGAGGTGGCGGGGCGTAATTGTGATTTCCGGCTTAATCAGGGATTAGATATGAGGCTTTCGGGTTAGAGATCTTCGGGTTTGAGCCCTGCGCACCTGAAACCACTTCTTGTAGGCTTCCTTCAGTAGATCGGCTGCGCCGAAAAAGTCACCTGCGCTGGTTGACATGTGAAGGCATGGAGGGTTTCGGGCTTGGGATTTTTGAACGGACTGCTGCGCAGGAGTCAGGATGCGCACGATGCGAACACTTCAATTAGTACTCCTTCTTCGAAGAGGGAGCAAGAGAGTAAGAGAGAGAGAGAGAGAGCGAAACGCACCTTCGTTAGATCTTTTTGGTCTGAGGCTGGTCGCTCTCGAAGGCCTTGCCTCCTCCCTTGAGATCATGTCCAGCATATACTGGCAAGGTCAGTTGTCAATATACTAGATTTATAACACTTGACGGAAAACGCATCATAGTAGCCTCGAAAACGCCTCTGCTTCTGTGTGGTGCTTGTGTTAGCTACTGCTGCTGGCAGCGTTGGCGTTGTGACCGTGATCCTTCTTCGCCAGCTCAGGAACAACTTTGCACCAGGCTAACAGTTCTCCGTGTCTCAAGGGTGTGCAAAGGCAGACGCTAACAGAGCTTGCAAGAAGCTTGGGGTTGTTCCACACAAGGGGCCACTTTTGGAAGCTTCCAGGTTTTGAGAGCGGGAGAGGGGGTCAGAAGGACCTGACAACTTCGAGTAGGGTGCCGTTCAGGTGGATCATTGGGTCCCTTGCTTTTACTGAAACTCCCACCGTATCCTGCAAGCACAAGCTGAGTAGTTGCAAAAGACGTGGGCATGAGAACTGTGCTCCCTTGTTGAACTGGATACAATGCAACACAAGTATGTTTGCAAACACGACCATAAATCGTCAACACGACGCGCACTACCCATGTTCTTGCGAACTATGGCTCCGGCGGGGTTCATCAGTCAGTATATGGATGACCCCTGTAAGGAGCACGTTGTTGGCTAAATGCCCACGGAATGCAGCATCACATCAGCACGATGTTCTTGGCGGCGATCTTGGTTTCTTCCACCACCCTGGCGAACAGCTTTGTTCGCTTTGACAAGAGCAACCCAAACGCGCTTTCAATGTGGCATTGCGGGTACTGTGTGCCTCTTTCTCAGCCCTCCTTGCATGTAATATCGAAGGCTGCAAAACACGGACTGGGTTTTGGGATGTCGTTGTTGTCGTACTGTAAACATAGTAAATGGAACGTTAAGAAATATTATTCATGCACCTATACTAGATGAGGTGTGACCGCAAGAGGAGAGCTTCCTTCTTATCGCTCCGGATGCCGGGAGCATAGTCCACAAGTGTCAGGTTTAATATAATTTTACAGACCCTCTCTGGCCTTTTCTTTCTAGACCTTTAACTTTACCTGATTGATTTTCAGTTGCCTGAGCGTGTTTGAAGGGTTCCTTGCACAGTGTGTTTTGCAGAATAGGGCTCTTAATCAACCCTAAATCCTACCCCTAAACCCTATAACCTAAAGGCCTAGACCCTGCAGCCTATTCCCAGCACACAAATCCCAAGTTCAAAGTTCTGAGTAAAGCTGAAACCGCAAACTCCTAAAACTGCTGCCTTTAAGGGATCCATAGGGCTTCCTTTAAAGGTCCCTTGATAGGCTTCCTTATTCTACCCGTCTACCTCCCTGTTGGGGCTCCAGGTATGCCAGCCCCCCCAAATCCTAAACCCAAAGCCCTCAGCCCCAAACCCTAAAGCCCAAAAGCCCTAAACCCTAAACCCCAAACCCTAAACCCTACACCCTACGCCCTAAACCCCAAAAGCCCTAAACCCCAAGCCCTAAACCCTAAACCACAAAAGCCCTAAACCCCTTAAACCCTAAATCCTAAACCCTAAAAGCCCTAAGCCCTAAACCCTTAAAAACCCTAAACAAAGGCAGGCCCGCAACTCAAACTCGACCTGCTGGCCCGGCTGGACACTGCCTTTGCTGCGGGCTTGCCATAGGGGGCGGTTTAGGGTTGGGGGTTTGGGACCTAAAGAACTACCAACACTCTTTTGTAGGTTCCGTAATATAACTATAGACTATTTGGGAGGTAAGGGCCTAAATAACGACCAACAGGGCTCCGTACTATTAGGGGGTTTAGGGGGTTTAGGGTTTAGGGGGGAGGGGCCTAAAAATTACCTAGACTATTCTTGTGGGTTCCTGATTATAACTATAGAGTATGTTCTACCCCGAAACCCTCGTCGAATTATTAAGGCCCTTACATTAGGGATTAGGGTTTGGGGTTTAATTACGGCTCAGGGGCATAGGGCTTATAAGGCTTTGCCGGGTCCTTCGGTTTCTAGCAGGGGTGCCGCAAGAAAGCCCTATAAAGGGTTTAAGACTTGCGTGTTAGGGCCTTAGAATTTATAGTTCCTAACCTTGAACGCTAGACCAAAACCCCAGACCCCTGACCCTAAATCCACCTAAGCGAAAACTCCAGCCCCCCCAACCCTGAATGCCAAACCTTCTCGAACCCTAAACGGCCTAATTAAGCTAAACCCAAACCCCAAAACCCAAGACCCTAAATCCTTAACCTTGAACCCTACCTAACATCTCGAACCCTAAACAGCCTAGACTAAACCCAAACCCCAAAACCCCAGAGCCTCAATCCCAAACCTTGAGCCCTAACACCGAACCTGAAAACCCAGACTGTAGCTTCCGAACCCTGAATGAACCACAAAAACCAAAGCTCACATCCCAGGGTCGCAGGTTCTATATTCCTAACCTTGAACCCTAATGTAGGGGCAACAAAAATAGTTACCAATACTGCTTTTGGGGGCTCCTTATTCTGTTTATAATCGTATCATGGGCCCCACAGCCCTGCTCTTATTCTGAAGGCCCCTCGATAAAACTCTAATCCCCAGACTCTGATTTCCCAACCTCAAACCCCAAACCCTAACTTTAGAACACCCTAAACCCTAAACCTTTACAAACCCTAAACCACAGACTTTTGAAACACCCTAAACCTTAAACCTCAAGCCCTCAAGAATCCTGAACTCTACACCTTCCCGATCGCCATTGCGAGGTCAGGATGCTGACGCCCGGCGGCAGCTCGTCCTTGGAGAAGGCCACGTCATCCGCCAATCCTGCTCTGTCCCTTACTAACCCACCCGTGCAGAGCCGTTGACCCTAAACCCTAAACCCTAAACCCTAAACCCTTACTTACTTCTCCAATAAGCAGGGAAGTAAAGGGTTAAACTTTCAGATTACTACTAAGCTATAAGAACCCAAAAAGTTTAAAGGTTGGGTATTGGAGAACTAAGCTTATCTAACCCACCCTTGCAGAGCCGCTGCAACAAGCTTATGGGTTTAGGGTTTAATGTTGTTGGGGTTTGGGGTTATGCCGCGATGTTTCGGAAAATGTGGCTTGACTCGTCTGGAAGCCCTGGCCTGTTCTTTTCCGAGCAGGGTGTCCTGCATTAAAGGCCACAGCCCTAAACCCTGAAAGCTCCAAACGCGGAGCCCTGTACGGGGTTCGGAAACCCTTAACGCCCTCTACCCATAGGCCCCATAGTAGTTCCTTTTTGGGGCTCAGATTTAGAATCCTATAAAATAAAGTAATCACAAAAAGGAACTACTATGGGGCCTATGTGTAGAGGGTTCGATGTTCTTTTCGGCTCCTGAGGTGTTCAGGGCCCCAAGGTCGTCAGCGAAGCTCTTCACCATGCCAAAGAAGCGCCTCGCGCGATCTTTCTGGCTTTAGGGGTTTCGGGTCTTTGGGTTTAGGGGTTCTTTCTGTGCTCTTCTTCAAGGGCTCTATCAGGGTGTGAGGGCTTCGGGTTTATGCTTGAAAAGATCTTTTTTGGTACCGGCTGCTACTAGTTCTTGCACTGTCTTGCTCGCCGTGGCTCGCCACTCAAATACAATTACTAGAAGATGCGGTCATAAAGACGTAAGATGTCATAAGCATACATGAACCTATCTCTCTCTATATCTATATATGTGTATATGTATTTGTATATATGTGTACATGTCTGTCTGTCTGTATGTATGTATGTCTGTATGTATGTATGTATTTATGTATGTAGGTGTGTATGCATGCATGCATGTATGTACACATGTATGTATGTGTGTACGCGTTGTAGGTGTATGTGTATGTGTACGTGTGGGTACATGTATATGTACATGAATATGTATACGTATATGCACACATATATATCTATATATGTGTGTCTATCTAGGTACATATCCTTGTACATGTATATTTATATGTACGTGTAGATGTCGGTGCGACTCTGTGTGTGCATGTGTGTGCAGATATGTATATATGTACACATACATGTTCATGTATATTACTGTATATATATACACTCAAACATATGAATCTATTCATTATGTATAATCAATAGTAACTAATGTATCGTATGCGCACGCAATGACGGAGTCAGGGTGTTTAGGGCTGTAGGGTTGTAACGATTGGGGAATTGGGGAGTCAAGGTTTCGGTAGCGGCCCGAACCCTCTGGAAAGGACGCAAGGGCTCAGCGCTTGAGTTTTCGCTTAAGGGGCTTAAGGTTTAGGGTTACTTTGGGTTCGCCTCTAGAGCTTTCAAAGTTTGATGTGAAGTTTGGGGCGTCGGGCGTTTATGTAGGCAAAAACAAACCCTGTAACTGGACATAGATGTCTCATGATCTCATGGTGTGATGCTGCCACTTGTCTCGGTGATCATGAAGGCGCTACAGCCTTGACTTCGGAATTTCGGATATGATAAGGGGCTTGAAAACCCAAAACTCGAAAGAGCCACCGCTCACGCCCTAAATATGCCGGACCCCGACATAGCTGTCAAAGAGGAAACCAGCCCATCATGAGCCCCTGCCATCATGAGCCTCTGTGCAGATTCCATCTTAGATCTCAGAAAGGATAGGGTAGGGTATAGGGTTTAGGGTTTAGGCTTTAGGGTTTAGGCTTTAGGGTTGGGGTTGGGGCCTCAGAAGAGCCGTCGAAAGGCACCATGAGCCATGATGAAAAGTGAGACCCAGAACCCTACGACTCTGAACCCTCAGACGTCGTGGACCCTAAACCCTAAACCCTATAAGCCCTAAACACTATAAACCCCATAAGCCCTATAAACCATCTGAATCTAAACCCTATAAACCTTATAAACCATCTGAATCTAAACCCTATAAACCCTATAAGCCATCTGAATCTAAACCCTATGAACCCTATAAACCATCTGAATCTAAACCCTATAAACCCTAAACCCTAAACCATATAAACCCTAAACTCTAAACCCTATAAACCCTATAAACCCTACAAACCCGGAAAAGAAACGCCGGCGCGTAAGCTCCGCACCCAGGACCCGGAGCTCCATCCATCTGGTGGTGGCCAAGGGTTTCCGTGGAGAGGGCTGGGGGTTTAGGGGGTTTAGGGTGTAGGTTGTAGGGTTTAGGGGGTTTCTACAGAGCCCTTTATTAGGGTAAGGGGGCTTTAGGGGGTTTAGGGTTTAGGGTGTAGGTTGTAGGGTTTAGGGGGTTTCTACAGAGCCCTTTATTGTGGGGTAAGGGGGTTTAGGGTTTAGGGGGTTTAGGGTTTAGGGGTTTCGACGGCCCTTCTTTTTGCAAACCTTTTCAGATTCTGATTTGTGTTTTTTCTGGGGTGGGCCTGTGAATGATTCTAGAGGGGTGTTGAGGTGCGCATATATGGTATGCCGATGACATGAGGGGATGCATCTTACAACTATTCAGACCTCTATTTTGGAGTACTCAACCCTAATAACCCTATACCCTAAAACCATCAACCCGCGGCGTGGTCTTGCTTCCCTTGATTGAAAGGCCATTTCTCCGGGTTTAAGGTTTAGTGTTTTGGATTCCTGAACTCCAAACCCCCAAAACCCCTAGACCCTAAACTCCAAAATGCAAAGCATGATTTCACCTGGGACGTCAGGGACGTACTGCAATGGTCCGTAGAGCATCCCCGAAGCGGAGCCATACACTCACCAGAACCATAAAGATAATCTTGCAACCATATTCATACATTCATGGGCCTTCTAGACTGAGTATTAGGGTTTAAGGCTTGTGACCGTTTATGGATGTACAAAAGCGGCACTGCAAAGCTTCACCTCCATCGGGAGTATCACGGAACCTGACACAAACCTTCTCGTAAAGTTAGTAAACATAAACCCGAAGCTCCAAGCTCAAAGCCGCTCGGGCTGGGTTCTAGCGGGTCTGCTGTTAGCAAGTGAGTTGGCACCAGCAAGTACTGTGAAGCAGGGTGAAACTGGCAGTGTGTTTCATATTTGCATTCATAGAGTCAACACGGCGTACAAGTCGGGCGTTCAAAAGCACCATGCCCACGGCAGGTCTCTGACGGTCTCTGGTCTCTGACGGTCTCTGCGCCATGCTTATCAGCGACGGAGCTTTATTTACACACCTGCTAGTTCCCACACCACGCAGTGCTACAATGCTCTACACCGGAAGAGATCTTGCAGAAATCCTGATCCGAAAAAGTCCTCAATCCTACACCCAAGACAGAGCAATCAAACCCTTTGCGCCTCCGTCACCTCTACAGAAACACGCGTTCTGCTACCAACTTAAAGCCTTCGGCCCTGGGTGCTGCACCCTGCACTCTACAACAGAATATAACATCGGCGCCACAGTGCTTAGATTGAGGCATATCAAGTTCTCGTACAAGTTTAGGTGAGTCTATGGCAACGAGTCTATGAGAGACTATCCTGGAAAGTCGAAGGCAGGAGAACTCCCGATGCCCCGGGTTCCGCGCCCTGGCTCGCTTCGCCGCAGACTGGTCGGCAGGAGTATAGTCGGCTGGCCGCTTGCCGCCCTCAAGAAGATGACTGGGCCCCCAAACCCTCAACCCTAAACCCTACTTAGGGTTCGGAGTTTGGGTTTTGTGGGGGGGTTGAAGGTTTGAAGGGGTGTAGGATCTACTATCTGCTAATCCACTATGCCCAGCGGCCCATAGAATGGGCTAGGGCCTTAACCAGTGCAGAAAGAGGAAGTAGCCAACTTCTCGGCTTCGCAAGCGAAGCTTCGTGTCTCAAGCAAGGGAACGGACAAGACGTAATTATGGCTTGTATCTGTATCGTGCGGCGAGTAAGGCTGACAACGAAGCCCACAGAGCCACCCTAAACTGCCCTAAACCCTAAACCCCAAAAGCCTCAAAAGCTCAAACATGCGGAGCTTTAGGACCTGAGCCAGAGCCCTACCGTAGACCTTGGGGACCACACAGTCACATACCAGCCTGTACCAGTAGGGAAAGACTAAGCAAGGGCCCTTGTTCATCAGGCCTTCTGAATTGCCCCCACCCCCAACCGACCCACTCTCGCAATGACATCTGACCCTAAACCCTGCCTAACCCTATCTCGAAAAAAAGCACGGCAGAGCACCTGGGCTTCGAAACGAACCCTAAATGCTCAAGACCAATGGGGCTTGGGGCAATCGGTAAGCTATTATAACATTGGGGCAGGCCACTGTAACGTAAATTCTACTAAGGGATGCTAAGGAACCCCAAGGAACAGATTTGGTCATTACTGCGGCGTCTATACTAGAGGGCGTGGGGTTGGAAGCTCGCATATTCGCAGCCCGCCAAGCCTCGAATCGTCAATCTGAACTCCTCACTGCTAGAAGCCTTAAGCCTGATAAACCCCGAAGCCTCAAACCTAAGCCCTTAATCCCTAAACCGACAAACCTTTCACCCTTAGGTCCTAAATCCTAAACCCTTAATCCCTAAAGCTTTAAACCTTAGACCCTAACTTAGTGCTGAACCCTAAGCCCTGAACCCTAAACCGAAAGCAATGGAAGACTCGAGACCCTCAACCGGCCTCCGAAGAGAAACTGAGGTCATGAGCCCGCCACTTCCCGGTCCTGGTAATGTAGGCGCCCTTAATAATTAGAATAGGGCTTTTGGGGGGCTCCTTATTATAGTTATGGCATAATATACCCCAAACCCTATT
>CAJNDV010034835.1:2300-23346 GCA_905221635.1 Symbiodinium sp. CCMP2456 | reverse complement strand
TGTTTGTGTGTGTGTGTGCGCATGTGTGTGCGTGCGTGTACAAGCACGTGGGTTCGGTTCAAGCATCATCCTTCGGATTCTCTTTTCGGCTGCTATCTTCACTCAACAGGCGGCTTTGCTCAATGTGGTAAAACTACGGCCTCCGACCTAGAAGCTGTTTTGAAAAAGACTCTCAATTCGGGGAGACCTGAAGAACCACGCACGGGAGCGCTGTCAGTTTGAGTGCATGTCGTTTGATAGTTGACAACTCCTCAGCTGCCCTTGCAGTGAGCATTTTGCATACCGTGTACTTGCTGGGTCCAGCAGCACTTTCCAGCACTGTAAGCAAAGCCTGACCGCCAGGGACGATGGTTGACATCCCGGCGCTCATCGCATTGAAAAGATCTATTTGCAGATGTTGCTGCTTCGCGAGCTGGGCTATGGTAGGTTTTCACTGCAGCATGGGATTCATATTCACGGTGCCGAAATGACGGCATTGCGCAGCACGTAGCGGGCCTCGTTGTCGCATACTCATGAATTTCACAGGCGCGGGTGGCCAGAGCCGTCCTCGCCACGTTCCAGTCGCAGATCGTTCAGGTTGCATGGCCGTAGTCGTGGTCGCAGTTCGGGAGTAACGTAGAGCTTATAGTGGTCGTACAGAGCTTCTCGTCGCTCTTGTGTTGCCATAAGAACTCGCTGATCTCATGATGTACGAATACTTTAATGCGGACGCCAGACTGGCTCTATCCAGCTGCACATGATACACCGGCGGCCGAAAATTCGGTCTGCCGGCTAGGCCAACTGTCAGACTTAGACGACGACAGGTTCTTCAAAGCACGTAAATGCCGCAATGCAACGAGGTCATTAGCATAGTATTTTCTTGTCGACTGTGTTAACTCGCCCGTTTGGCCAAAGCCTGGCTGCTGCCACCTGCAATGAGCGCAGTGATGCCCCCAGCTTGTTGAGATCACTTGCAGCCGAGAAACTGAAATGAAAAAGGTCTTCGGGTAAATGCCCTTGCATGCTGCATTTTGAGACAGAGCTCTTACCTGCGAAGCTGGTTCATCTGAAGTCTATCCAAATTGGAAACATTCGCCAAGTCACCCTTCGCGAGAAAGTACTTACTCAGATCGGAAGACAACGAACACTTGCAATCAAAAACTGTTGCGGACGAAGTTCACAGATCGATCATCATGGCCCGGAGGCATTCATGGGAGTTTCCGAAAATTAGTGTACCTTATTTGGGGGTCCTTATAATAAGGATCCTACTATTTAGGGTACTATATTAGGGTCCCCTATTTTCGGAAACCCCTATATAGGGCCCTAGGGGCTCTAGTAACCTATATAGTAGGTACCTGGGGGGTTAGGGCCTCATGAGTCCGCAGGAGGTCACAGGCGAGAGGCACCGCAGTTTCCGGCCTCTCGGCCTGCTCCCGGTACGACCAAAGTCTAAGTCTACGTAGAAAGAGTCGCCGTCGTAGTAGTCGTAGTCGTAGTCGCAGTCGCAGTGGTAGTGGTAGTGGTAGTAGTAGTAGTAGTAGTAGTAGTAGTAGCAGCAGCAGCAGCAGCAGGAGGAGTAGTAGTAGTAGTAGCAGTAGTAGTAGTCAGTAGTAGTAGTAGTCGTCGTCGTCGTCGAGCTTTCCGATCTCGCTTTGTTGCCAAGAGTCAAGAGCAGCATTGGACAGAGAAAGCAGGTTCAAGGTTTGGGATGCAAGGGAGACCCAGCCTCAGCCATCCTGTCCCGCCGACCTCAAACTGGCCTAAGCTCGCAACCACCGAGGGTGAGCCCTTGGACCCGGCACTGGTCGCTGAATTGGAGGGCATCGAGGAATCGTGAGCTGTGAGAGCTCTAGCGTTCCCCGGTGAAGTGATCTCTCTAGTGGTCTGAACTTTGTACGAATCGGCCACGGTGGGCTTCAGAACTTCTTGTGCCGTGCATCTGTAAGAGTCTGGTTTAGAACTCGGCTTGCATCTTCGCATCAAGGAGCACGATGAAAGCCTCATCTTATGCAGCAGTATCTGTTGCACTTCAATCCTTCGAACCATAACTATGCCATAAATGTCACAGCCCTGAAACCTAGGCTTTGCCAAAGTGACAGCAACGAGAAGCATCATCATGAAGAGCGGCATTAAGAGCACGGGTAAGGATACAAGCAATGATAGTATGTGCTGCCGTCGATGTCAATGTCATTTAGCTGGAAGTCGTCATGGTGTCAGTCCTGGATCCAGCTCAGACCATGCCATTGGATGATTTGCTATGTTGCTTCGAGGATCCGCAACTCGCCGCGGCCATCCAAGCGAGTTCACAGCTCGGCTGCTCCAATACCTGAGCAACTACTTGAAGTTACTAAAAGGAACAGCAGTAATGCACGATCAGTGGCAAGCATCATAGCAGCAGAGATGTGTCCTGGTCCAATTCCTCTTGGGTGTATTGGCCATGACATAGTCTGCACACTACTTGGTTTCTCACTGCTCAGCTGTGAATGCAGCTGCTTTCCCCTATAATATAGGGGCCTAAATTACTAATACGACTGTGTTTGTTCCTTAGTATATGTATATTGTATTGCCCACCCTCGCTACCATCTTAAGGATCCTACGTCCAATGGCTTGGCTTGTATGTTCCATGGCGGTGAAGGTCCTGCGCCCACACATAGTCCCACGGTGTTCTGTTGAAGGTGAGCGTATCATTGGCAGTTTGCGGATGAATGTGACCTGATGCTGTTAAGTTTGCCGGCTTACCCCCGAAAAGACTACATGCTCAAAGTAGAGGTGCCTAATGCAGAATGCACCCTACAAGCCTTCATTAACACCCATCATATAGAATCCCCAGAAAGGAAGCCTGAATAGTTACCAATTGTCCTCAGGGTTCCTTTCCATGATAACTGTACCCCAAAGCCCTGTTCGAATCATGCAGGCCCCTCTGTTCTTCTCAGCCCGCCTTCTTTACGACACCATACTACAACACACTTTAAACGTTTCCTGTAACAGTCATACCCCTGAGCCCTAGACTCTAAACCCATCAGCGCAAGCCCCTGGACCCTAAACCCCTAAACCATAAACCGCTGAACCCTAAACCCTAAACCCCTAAACCCCTAAGCCCATAAACGTAAGCCCTAAGCCCATCACTCTACAAGGCTACGAGTCGCAGTTTGGGTCCTCGACATCTCCGCCGCCTCCGCCTCCCGAGGCTTGGGGTGTCTTCTGAGTCCCAAGTTTAGGGCTTTAGGGGTTTAGGGCTTCAGGGTTTTAGCGTTTAGGGTTTCAGGGTTTCAGTGTTTCAGGTTTTAGTGTTTCAGGGTTTAGGGTTTAGGGTTTGGCATTGTTGTCATGGGGGGTTAGAATTCCAGGGGTGACGGGGTGACGATGACAGTTGCAATGAAGAACTACTGTGCTGTAGGGTTTTATGCCTTGGGAATTAGGTTTTGACGCCTTCGACTGTCGGGCTTGGGTTCAGGGTTTTGGGGGTTTGTGGTTTAGGGGTTTAGGGTTTAGGGTTTAGGGTTTAGGATGTTGGGTGTTGCCTCGGTTTAGGGCAGTCTATAGGGCAGTTTTGGGGCTTGGTTTTAGATTGCAGGTTCGGGTTCTGCTTAGGGCATCGTCGCCCTTTTCCTCCGACTGCCGGGGTCGGAGGATTTAGCTAGGCCTGGGATTGGTGATTGTTCCTTGGCTGGAGAATGACATATACCCCGAAAGCCTTTTTAAATGGTTCCTAGGATAAGGTAGTATTGCTAGAGCATAGAAGGTACCCCGTACAGGTCCCATTCAGGGATTCAGGGTTGAAGGTCAGGTGCAATTGCGAGTTTCGACGGCCTGGTGTTTTGGGGTTTGTCAGGCCGCCTGCGTTCCAGGTTTTCCGCTGTACCGGGCTTCGACGACAGATAAGACAAGCCCAGCTCTACAACCTATGCATATGCTAGTAAGATCCTATGCATGTGCTAGTAAGAAAGCTGCAGACTCGTCGAGAAGGGAGCGAAAAATCGTAGAGTTGTGCAGGCTGTACATCAGGCTCAGCAAGACAATTGTCGAGCTCTGTACCACTCTTTCATTCGTTGGACTACCTAGCTGGCTAGCTGGCTACCTACCTGTCTATCTAATCGGTCTACCTGTCTGTCTATGTGTCATACACCTGCATACCTACCTACACATACGATCGTACTTTTGAACGTGTCTACGTATGTGCATCCATGCATGTGTATGCAGGACATACTTGGAGGTTCATGGGTAGTTATAAGTCGGGTCAGAAGTAGGGCAACTTTAATTAGAACCCCTATTAGGGGACTTATAACCCCACTTATAACTACCCATGACCCTCCAAGTACACATCAGTTCTCCAGAAGTTCATCCGCCGGTGAGGCAGATGCAGAGTTGCAGCGGGTGCTGGAGCTCTCACGCCTGGAGGACGACTTGCGTTCACGCTTTTAGGGCTCCAGGCTTTCGGGCTGCCGTCCAGTGAAGAGTTTGGGTTTGAGCTTAATGTAGGGGCCTTAATAATTAGAATAGCGTTTCGGGGCCTATCATACTATGATTATAGTAAGGAGCCCGCCCAAATAGTATAGGTAAGTATTTAGGCCCCTACCATTCGATTCGGCGGGCTCATGACCACATCTACTTAAGGTCCTGTGGCCGATAAGCCGAAGAGCTGGCCTCCGAAACCCAGAGGCGGTGGAAGTTGACGCATCCCTTGTATGTCGGGTGTGGCATGCAGGCTGTAGTTCTGCAGATGCTACCCATAGGCCCCATAGTAGTTCCTTTTTGGGATTACCTTATAGTATTCTAAATATGAACCCCAAAAAGGAACTACTAAGGGGCCTATGGGTAACCACTTTATCATGGTGAAGATGGCAGAAACATTGCCGACGAATTCACCTGCATGAGCGGTGGGCGGAAGGAAGGGGTCACCAGCGAGGGGATCAAGAGGAGGGCAAGCAGGATCCTCCTGGAACAGTTGGATATTACGACATACTTACTGTCCTGAAAGAGTGCACCAAGGCCCTCTCCTAATTCTTATACTATATATTCCCTAAACCCAAAACCCAAAACCTTAAACCCTAAACCCTAACCCCTAAACCCTCTCCTAATTCTTATGGTCTATATCTTCGCACGAGGCGGGGAGCGAGGAGGAGCAGAGGAACGATCCAGGGGGCCTTTCTGCCAGGGCCTCGGGGTGCCTCGCGAGATTTTTGCCATGGAGCTTCCTTTAAAGGGTTCCTTACAGGGTTCTATAAGGTCTAGTATAAGGGTTTAGGGTTTAGGGGCACTAAATAATTAGAACAGGGTTTGTAGAGATTTTGGCAAGGGGGCCTGAGTTTCTGACGTGACATCAACACGATCAGTGTCACATGTTGTCACTAAATTCGGAAGTTTCTGCATCCGCCAGCTTCAAATCCTCGCCTGAGAGATCGCTGCTTGAGCCCGAACAGGTTAAGGTCTTAGGGTTTCTGCACACGCAAGTGCGAGCACTTGGGATGAGTTTTAGTTAAAGAAATCGATACGAAGAGCATGGAGTCACCACATCGCACACTCGAGCACCGTAAGCCCTGACTTCGCCTTTCCTGGCCGAGGCGGCTGCTCCCTTCGGAGGCGCGTCGGAGGAGAGACCAATGTCTAGAAATTCAGGTTTCTGTGGCTTTGCTTCTAAGCCCTAAACCCCTAAACCCTGAACCCTAAATCCCTACACCCTGAACCCTGAACCCTGAACCCTAAACCCATAAACCCTAAGCCCCTAAACCCTAAACCCAAAAGACCCGATATCAGCCCATGGCTTGAGCGCTTGGACTTCGGGCTCGATTCTTCGGGGTTTATGGCGTTTTTGGTTTGGGGTTTAGGGTTTATGGCGTAGAGTCGAGGTGGAGGGGAGTGATCTTGGTGAGTGGCAGCAGTGGGGAGAGGCTTCGGCATGCATCTGTCGGCTGCGGGGTCTTTGGGGTTTGGGGTTTAGGGGTTTAGGGTGTAGGGGTTTAGGATTCAGGGTTTAGGGGTTTAGAGGTTTAGGGTTTAATTAGGGGTGATGCTGGCTTGGCACTTTCGGGCCTCTGGCGTGAACCTGAACACCGCACCCTGCACGCTAGAACAACTACAGTCATGGACCCTAAAACCACACAATCCCTAATGTAGGGGCCTAAATAATTGGAATAGGGTTTTGGGGCCCTTTATAGTATAAATATAATAAGAAACCCCACAATAGTATAGGTAATTATTGAGGCCCCTATATTAGCACCCTGCTGAGATACGAGCACATTTCTCAGTATCATGGTTCAGGGGCAATCGAGTCTTTCATACCCAGGATTTTCGGAAAGGGCGGAGGTGTGCCCTTACAGTATGTCAAACTCACAACTTTCGATTAGTCATTCGAACACTATTCTGAAGCGCTCTTCAATATACTTATAGTATAAGTGTACTCCAAAGCCCCATAGTTAAGGAATATACCTTAGGTTATAATAGGATCCCTAATATGATTTAAGGTATATTCCTTAATTAAGGGGTTTTGGAGTCTCTGGGTAGTATAAGTGTACCCCAAAGTCCCATAAGACAAATGTTCAGGCCTCGCTTCTGTGGTGCCCCCGGCCAGGTAGCGCGAGCAGCGGCCGCGACCTCGACCATCATCACTGGTCTCGCCATGACTATCCCAAAAACTCCCGAACCCCTTAATTAAAGAATATACCTTAAATCATATCCAGGATCCTACTATAGCTTAAGGTATATTCCTAAATTAAGGTGTTTTGGAGTCTCTGAGGTATTAGTATCATAATCAACGTCATCAGCAGCAGCAGAATCAGCATCCTCGCCCAGCCATGGCCGCAAAGCCTCTGCTGCTGGGGCAAGTCACTGTCATCACCGTCATCGCCGTCGTCCCTCATCACCATCACGCTCAGCAGTATCGCCAGCCAGGACATTAGTCTTACAATCACCTGCAGGCGCCACAACCATGACCACGATCACCATGATAACCGCCACCGAGTTTTTCATGACCAGCATTCGTTAGCATGTTCAGCAGCATGTTTCCAGCATGGTCATGGTGAGGATGGTGACGGTGATGATGATGATGATGATGGTGGTGATGATGATGATCATCATGATGACGCTCGCCATCCGTCACCACTACCTTCATCCTCATCTGTCACTCACGCACTCTCACTCTCACGATCACTCTCACTCTCTCTCTCTCTCTCTCTGTCTCTCCCGCTCTCTCTCTCTGTCTCTCTCTCTCTCTCTCTCTCGCTCTCTCTGTGATCGGATCTCAATCTTGTCTATTTCTTCATCAAGCGTATCACTGCGGGCGTCATCTGTCAGGATGCTAGAGCCAATGTGCCGGCAAAGAGAAGCCGAAGCAAGCAAGGGTTGTGCAACCTACATCGTGCTCCGCATTGCTTCACGAATTGCCCGTATTCCCCGCATCAACGAGGATAGTATAGGGGCCAAAATAATTACCACTTATTTTGGTGGTTCCTGATTATAACTAAGGTAAAATAGACCCCAAAATCCTATTCTATTTTTCATGGCCCCTATATTATGCGATTGCTTGCCTTGGCTCAAGTCGGTTTCCAGAGCTCTCCCCAATCTCTGCTCTCCCCCGAAGGTGCCCTCGTCTTCGAGGCAACTACAGTAATATAGAAACCTAAATACTTACTCATGTGATTTCGCAGGTTCCTTATTATAATTATACTATAAAGGAGCCCAAAACCCTATTCTAATTATTAAGGCCCTTACAGTACACAAGTGCCCGAATAGCGTCCTCGAGCGCACACATTCGCCTTTCTGATGCAGTAGCTGCGAAGAAACGGAGTGGTCTGATAGGAACCTGGACATGCACCCACCTAGACATTCCACATAAAAGGCAGGTAGCACTTGGAACTTAGATGCCTGGACATTTCTGGGGTTGTGCTTTGTGTCAGTCCGTGTTTTAGAATAGCATAGTAGAAATCAAGTAAACTACAATATATTATAGTAGATCATAGCAACTATATATTAATCTACTGTAATCGAGCATAGCATATTGTAGTATAGCACATTTTCCCAAGGCAGTGCAGCTCCTCCAGCAGCTATCGGTGGCCCGAGGCTCGCACAAAACTGTCACGGAGGGGCTCTTCTTCTCCATTTAGGGTTCAGGACTTGTACCCTAAACCTTAAACCCTAAACCCCTAAACCCTAAGCGCTTTCACAAGGTTTAGGGTTTAGGGGTGAAGGTTTAGGGTTTAGGGACCTGGAACATGCCACCGGCGTGTTTGGCTTGGACAACGAATCATGCTGAGCTTGAAGCCAAACAACATCCGTTAAAGTTTTAACGGTGCAGGTCATGAATTCGTCCCACCATGCCCTGCAAGAAGTGGTGGCAACGGTAGAGGTAGTGGTAGTTAAGGGGTAGTGCAAGGCAGTTGCTCGGCATCGTCGTCGTCGTTCTTGTAGTATGTAGTCGTTCGTTGTGGTCGTCGCCGTGGCATCTTCCTACGCTGTGCGCACATGCTTATTCCTGTATACTGTAAGTTGTGTACATTGTGCGTTGGCCGTATTTTTACGTGCGCGTAAGGGTGGACGGACAGATGGCGAATGTAGTGGCCAAGTGGGTGGAAAGGAGTTGATCGACACGCATCTGGAAGGACGCACAGACAGACAGAGACAGACAGACAGACAGACAGACAGACAGACAGACAGACAGACAGACAGACAGACAGACAGACAGACAGACAGACCTGCAGGCAGTTTGCTACATCTGTAGGCTTATGGTTGCAATTGTCTGGCCCCACGCCTCAATCCCCAAACCACCCCATGGTGACAACGTGAATGAAGATGTCCTGTGCACTTGAAGTGCACAGGTCTTCAGCTTGATGGTGTACGTGTTTCTTGCTGAATGTCGAGTGCTTGTAGACTAGTATGAGTATAGCACCAAGAGAGGTTCGCTCGGCGTTGCGGGCCTAGCTCGCGCCGTGAATCGCGAACTCTTCCACCTCATCCAGCGCCCATGACCACCCCTATACCACTTGGAGGTTCATGGGTAGTTATAAGTAGGGTAACTATATTTATAACCCATATCAGGGGACTTATTACCCCACTTATGACTACCCATGAACCTCCAAGCAGTATAAGCCTCAAGCTGAATCTTAAGGATTCATCCTGCGGCTGATCTGCCCAATGGCCACCAAAAAAAAGTGCTTCAGGAGTAGCGGTTCTTTGGCGCCGCCGACACATGTCGATGTGGAGGCACCTTCATCATGATCAGGACCTTTGCAGGCTTTCGGAAGCGGCGCCTTCAGTACTGAAGCTGCTAAAGTTCATGACAGCTTGCAATGTCTTCCGACTGTTTGTTTTTGCATGCGTGCCCGCCGAAGTGCTGAGCTCTGGATGACAAAATGTTTGTCCGCCTGATTTACCCCACGGTGGCCAGCAACAAGATTGGAATCGCCAGAGTCATTCGTATGCTCAAAGTCATCTTCACCAGTTTGCTGCTGGTCCATCAGATGGAGATGTCGTCAAAGTTGGGCATCAGCATCGTACCTTCCGGTGTGCATCATCACCGTCGCCATCTACGTTGCAATGCCCATATCCTCTTGCCCACCCTGGCATTACCGATTGTACCCTCGTCATCGTCAAGACTCTCCACTCCGTCTTCAGCGTCAGCATCATATTATTCTTCATCATCACCATCACCGCCATCACCTTCATCAGCACTAGAATAGGGTTTCACGACCTTCATGATACACGATACAGTCGTGTTCCCATCAACACCATATAGCCAGCATGATCGTCATGTTCGTGCAGATCGTCATCTTATGCACATGTTTGTGTCCAGTATCACCACCGTCAACAACGGAATGGTCACTATCATCTGTTAATCAGGCCAGCAGCACCATCAAGAGCAAAACATCAACGAGACGGTAAGGTTAGCACCATCATCGTTCATATAAACTTATCAGTCATGACGGCGGCAGCATCGTCAGCACCATCGTCACCTTTCAACAACAAGAGCATCATCAACCTCCTCATCACCAGCGCCGCCACCACCGGACCACCACCACCACCACCACCACCACCACCACCACCACCACCACCACCATTATCATCATCATCATCATCATGACCAGCATCATCATCACCAACAACAACAACAGCTGAACATCATCAGCATCATCATCGTCGTCACCGTCACCACCACCATCATCATCATCGTCGTCACCATCACCATCGTCACCAGCATAGTTGGCATGCTCGTCATGAATTACAGCCATCATCATCTCTCATCTAGTTACACGGCCTCACATACATGTTCGACTCCGGTTGATCATCTTTTCTCGTGTTCCGCCACGGGAAATACTACTTGCCACCGCCACCGTCACTAGGCAACCCGAAACCCTAAGCATGACTTTTGGTTGGAGGCCTCGTCCGACCGAGCAGTCGACGGCGACAGCTCGCGAGGCCTGCAGCCACAAAAGCTGCACAACATGATTAAAATCCGAACTCTCTAGTAAGGGACTATAAGGGATACCTTTCCGGAGACTTTAAAGGAGACTGTAGAAGGGTACAATATATAAGCTGGACTAATAGTAATGGTATTCCTGAGGGCTCCTCCTTTCAGCAATCACATACGTGCTAGAACATACCCCAAAGTCCTATTCTAAGTATTGAGGCCGCTATTTCAGAGCTGGCTAATTACTACTGGTGTTCCCAGAAAGTCTGCAAAAGGCTAGACGAGGGTGGTTTGATTATAATGTGCCTGCAAAGCCCTGTTCTAACTCTTGCCCCTGTATTATTTGATTCACAAGGACGCACCGTGCAGGTTTCACATATGGCTTCAAGACACACCTGCCTTTTCAGAGCACTGGTCCACCGTTGCACGGTTGAAGGTTTCTATAGGGTTCAGCTGTTGGTTCGACGATTTGCATTCTCAACTTGGCATCTCTGCCGATCAAAGGCAGTGTGTTTTGAGAAGGGGACATCCTGATAAGACCCAGCAGGTTCGGGTCCGAATGTTGCATCCTGGGAGTACTTCCCGGGGAGCCTCATTGTTTGTACTTGTTTGCACCTGTTCCAGGTCAGAGGAGCACCAGGATTATGACGTGCCGTTTGCATGGCATGGTGAGAAGTCGTAGCTTCTAGCAGCTGCTGTAGACTCGTCGTAAACGGTCTATTCTGACGTGTGACAAGCATCCAGGCTCCTCTCGTGAGCGAGGCACACAGCCGGAGCAACACAGAAAGTTCAGGGCCCGAAAAGCCTGAACCCTAAACCTCGGCTTATAATAAGAGAAAGAGTCAGTCCCTGAAGTGTGGGGAGTCGGTGTCGACTTTCGGATTTGGAGCGGGAGTTGCTGAACTGGGGTTAGTTCTGGTCCTTGTCGGAACTTGTTTCATTCCGTCTTTGCTGTAGAGGTTTTTGGGTTTCCGAGGTGTCGATTATGCTGTGGGAAGCGTGCGATGCACGGATTTTTTGGGTGTAGTCCTTGACCAGACAGCTGCATCAGATCGAGCTACGTCCTAAACGAAACAAGCCCTAAACCCATCTGAACCCAAAGACCCAAACTCTAGGCCCTGCACCGCGTGCAGCATCCTCAAGATTCAATGCCTGCGGTTGCTGCTGTGATCATGCTTGGGGACGTTTTCGGTTTAGATTCGAGAGTTGTTTAAAACATTCCGGTATCATCTACGTCAGTTTGCGAGTCACGCCAGAAAGCCGCATACTCCTGTACACCTGGAATCCACCCCCTCACAGCCTAAGCAACGCCCAACCCCGAAAGCCATCATCCCAAACTCGGAAGCCCTGAAGCCTTGGCTTGTGGTCACTTTGAGAAGTCCAAGTTGGATACTACAAATCCAAGCCCTAAACCCTGCACTCCGAAAATGCTTCTGACGAATCATAGGCCCCACGCTTCATGATCTACATAAGCCTGCTTCCTGCGCCCTACGCCCGCAAATTGCCGGCGTGGCTAGCCAGGCTTGGCCGCAATGGCCGAGGCTTCCATCGCAGAAGACCGGGAAATGGCGGGGGAGCTCTGGTTTGGGCTTTGGGGAGGGGCGAGGGCTTAGTTTCAAGTTTTATTTGTTGATGGGGGTTGCAGTTTCCGGTTTGAGTTTGAATCAGGCTGGGATTTCAGGTTTAGGTTTGGGCGTGGAGGATCGCATGTCTTGGGTGAAGCGGCTCAGGTCTATGATTTGTGGATTCGGCAGTATGCCATGCCGCGAGGGAGTTGGCAAACAGAATTCCTAAACCCCGAAGCCCTGAACCCCGAGACCCCTAAACCCCTACGCCCGGCGCAAGCAAAGGGGTTCTTAGGGCTTCGCTGGCTCGCTTTACGCTAAGCTGCCTTTAGGTGCTTCTTTGGGTTTGAGGTTTAAGGTTTAGGGTGTAGGGTTTAGGGTAGGCTGCCTTTAGGTGTTTCTTTGGGTTTGAGGTTTCAGGCCTTTGGGGTTTTAGGACTTGGAGCTTTTACGAGCGGTAGGGCTGCTTATTCGGGCTGTAGTTCAGGGTTTACCTTTCAGGGTTTACCGGAAGCTCGGAACCCTTCATTTCAGAAGAAAAGTTGCAGGAAGTCAGGAGGGGCAGGTCTCAAAAAACCGCTGTAGATCCATTTTGAAGGAGCTCACAGGCTCGCTGTTTTGATGTGGGTTGAGGGGTTTCTTATGGAGGGCCTAAAAATTAACCAATACTGTTGTTGAGGTTCCTTATGATGAGTATAATATACCCCCAAACCCTATTCTAATTATTAAGGCCCCTACATTAAGTTAAGCCCACCTGTCCTTGTCCTTAGGCTCTAGTCACTAGTCGCTAGTCTTCCTTTGGCAAAGAGCCATCGCAGGCAGCTGCCATTGAAGCGAGCTATGCTGCCTTGACAGAGGCGTCGGAAAGTTTAGGATGATGTATAATATGGGCTCAGGCTGACCTGCGTTCCGACTTAGCAGGCTTAGCCTGCTTTGGGTGCACAGTGTTCCAACACGTGCAAGCTTTGTCATGGACGGGATGGAGAGCGGGTCCGTGCGTGTGTCTGTGTATGTGTGTGTGTGGATTTCAGAGTGAATTAGGGTTCAGAGCTGATTTGTGTTAATGCTTGGGGGTTGTTCACCTTGTTGTTGGGTGCAAGGTTAATCTTTGCCAAGGTGTTTGTGGAAGAGATGTGATTTGATTTCGTCTGAAATGGTGGCCTGTGCCATTAGTCATTGCTCTGGTTTCGCCGCATAGTCGGCATAGTCATTCAAAGGGCTGCTTTTGTGCAGTCTCCTGCAAATCTTCAACCGACTGCTGCATACCTTGCCCCATCGACATTGCAGGAAGCTCGCTATTCCGACGAAGAAGATATGCTTCGGAGAGTCGGGACCCTAGCCCGTGCCGGATCTTAGGAGCTCGTAGAGTTGCGGTTGTCTCAGCGTCTCAGTCTTGGGGTTGAGAGTTGCTCTGTTCGGGGTTTCCTCGGTTCAGCAAGTCCCTAAACCCCAAACCCTAAATCATAAAAACACCAACAACCCTAAACCCCAAACCCCAAAGAGCCCTAAAACCCTGAGAGTCTCCTCAAGCCTTCTCTTTGCGACGGCCTCCTATAAGGGTAATATAGGGGCCTACATAGTTACTAATCCTATTTTGAGGGTTTCTTATTATACTTATAGTATAATGGGCCCCAAAACCCTATTCTAATTATTAAGGCCCCTATATCAACGTTGCATTCGGTGTTCGAAGATGGAGATGCCTGCGAAATACCCAGTAGCATATCTACCATGTTCAAGTCGAAGCCGGGTTTTAAGTTTGAAGGGTTTAGGGTTTAGGGTTTTAAAGTTTAGGGTTATTTAGGGTTTTCGAGTTTAGGGTTGAAAGGGCTTTAGGGTTTAGGGTTTTGAGTTTAGTTTTTAGGGTTTTAAGCCTATAAGGTTTAGAGGGGTTTAGGTTTGAGGGCTGAGGGCTTGAAGGGTGCAGGAGGAAAGATGTTGACCCATCGGGCCGATGAGATCCTGGTACAGAGCTGGAAGTGCTGTCGTCGGATTCTTTCCGTTCATATAGTGGCCTCAATAATTAGTATAGGGTTTTGGGGCCCGCTATACCTTTATTTATTACGGAGAGTTAGCTCTGAGCCCTAGCTGTAGTATTGTACAGATGTGTTCAAGCATGAAGGTATCTCCAGACCCTCACCCTTGCACCCTGAGACCATGACTGAGCTCCTAGGCAGTACCGGTACCAGCACCAGTGTTACTGACAGTGCCATGTTCAGTACCACTACTGCGGCTGGCACACTACTGTTGAATTAAAGCCGAGCCAGGCCTTTGTCGCTCTCACAATTGTTGGCTGTCTGTCTATGGCCGTCAGTGTGCTGTTGTGGCAGGCCCGGTCCTGCCAGCACCAACTAGAACTGGTCCTGGCTGTGAGTGCTGCCATTGGCTACTAGTACCGATGCAACATTTTCTTTACCACTGCTGCAGCTACAACAGATTCCTCGACCATGACAACGATCTCCACCAGCATAACCACGGCGACGTCGTTGTGGACGAAGACTACTACTTTATACTTTCTGCTTGAGCTTTCAGACACTGTTCTGTACAGTATATCTGCACTGCGCTACAGAGCGATGATGATTCGGCCCATTGATGTGAAACTTACGGTTGCTAGTAGCTGTGGGTTTCTTATTGCTGTTGCAACCGTGCATTCTGGCACTCACTGTTTTCCTTTGCGACGTTGTGGGTTTGGCTTAGGATGCTTGCCTGGATCCCTGATTGGCAATTCTAACCGGTTTGCACATTCTTCTCCTCAGAACGATTCTTTAGGGCAAGCAACCAGTTTCCAGTTTGGCGACTCAGCAGAAGTATTGTTACAAAGCTCATGAAATACTCCGCTCTATTGCCAGCTTTTGCGACCACGGGTAGCGCGGCTACATGGTTTGTCAGTTCCACAATGCCACAGTTTCCGCAAGTACGGCTTCGTGCTTCGTCAGATTTTGGTAACATGTCATTGTGAGTAAGGAAATGTCGAGCCTGAGCCTCTGAGGCGATGGAGATGTCGCGCCAGGAGGAGGAGTTGGGCTCCAAGAAGAAGACGGGTGTTGGAAAATACATGGGTAGTTGTCAAAATTCTGGCCTCATTTGGGGTACCCTAAATAATAGGTGCCGTATTATAATAAGGACCCAAAAATAAAAGGGGCCATAATTTTGACAACCACCCACATGAAACAGGGTTTCGGAAGGCTCCGTCCCTTCGGGCATGCCCTTCCCTTCGAGGGGGGGGGGGGGGCGACACGCAGCAGATAGGCGAAGTTGTCGGACATCGTTTGCGGCTAGCAGTGGCAATCCTGGGCTCGCACGGGAGCTTCAATCAAAGGATGGCTACGATTTAAGTGCGGTAAATGAAACATGTCCAAGTTTGGATTCCGGAGGCTCACCAACCCCTGCTGCATGTCCGGCCTCCGTCTCAACATGTATCAAAGCGTTCTCAAAATCCATCCGGGCCTCCATTTCAGTTTAGTTCCCGGCTGCCACTTCCTCACTGGACGGGGTCGCAGAATTGCAGCTGGAGACCCTAGATTCTAATCTCCGCAGCCTCCTGAGGCGGCGCCAGAATCAGGTCCTCCGAGAGAATCAAGAGGCGGAGCTACAGGAGTTCCGCTCCGACAGCATTTCGAACATGTTTTCGGGGGATGGGAAGAGGACAACATGCATATTCGTTCGGACATCTTCGTGCAGCGTCAGACTCCACCGCAGTGGCTTGCCGCATATTATCAGGATCTTCTGGCACTCGCAGAGCCAGAAAGTTTGGGCAGTAGCCCACGCCTGAGAGAAGCACTGCATGCTGTCAGGAGAGCATCCTAATGGATCAGATGCGCGAGCAGGAGGAGAAGCGGAGGCACATGGCTCGATCAAGCGAAATCTTGATGTCTGCACTTGATGTCTGCTGAGCTGAAATTCTCACTTTTCTTCGCCAGCTGCAGAAGTTTTTTTAGTCGTAGTGTTGAGGGCGGGGTGGGGGTCATCATTTTGAGTGTTTGATGACTGACGAGCGAAGCTTCAGGGTACTGTGTGCCGGTTTCGTGCGAGGGTCTGCGTCCCAAAACCTAAACAGCCCAACCGTGCATGCAGCCGCCTCCCCCCTCCACTTCAATGTGGATTTTGTAAGACAACCAAGCAGCCCTCGAACCTGAAACGATTTGGGTTGGCCTTGTGGTTTCGGCTTGGGTGTTGATGCTCCCGAGCCCAAGGCCTTGTAACGAAGGGCCGAGGGGTGTTAGGGAGACTGCGGCCTTTATTCTCCCTGGCGGTGCACAAAGTTCGGGGAAGAAGGACTGATCGGGACGACAGTACTTACAGGTTGGAGGGGGGTGTCCTTTTTGGGCAGCGGTGCAAATAGCCCGGGAGTGTAGTTTTGGATCTGCGTGTGCTTCTTCGGACATGCTGGTCCGGACAGTTTTGCCATAACAGCTATGATACCTAGAGACTCCAAAACGCCTTAATTAAGGAATATACCTTAAAGTATAATGGGATCCCTAGTATGATTTAAGGTACATTCCTTAATTAAGGGGTTTTCGAGTCTCTAGGTAGTATCTAATGGAGCAGATCCATGGAGACCAGGAGAATCCAGGAGGAGGAGCAGCAGAAAGCCATTATCGTGCGCCTCCCAGTATAAAGCGGGGGAGCGAGGCCCGAAACCCCTGAACATCCCCAAGCCTTAAGGTGTGGTGTAGGGACGAAAGATCCGGTTCTCAACTCTCAAGCATGTTGGGAGTCTTTTGACCGACTTTACCTAGATTTGCAAAGATGCACGGCCAGCTGTTTAGGCTTGGTGCCGCTGTGCGCGAATGGTGATTCTGAATCAACTTCCTTTTGTGCATCACGTGTTCTCGCTGGCGGGGCCATAAGGCTAGTCTCTCAGTGCTTCTTATTTCAACATGCTTTGGCTGCGAATAAGTTGCTGCAGTCGACATTGAGTATGCTTGACTTATTTTCCGGGGCTGAGGGCCCAAACGAACCCAACCCGAAGAATTGGCACCGCCGAAGCTCTGCAACTTCAAAGCCCCAAGATGCAATGGACCCTAAATGCCGCAACCTTGAACCCTAAACCCTAAAAGCCGAAGCCTTAAGCCCTAAACCCTAAACCCTAAAAGCCGAAACCTTAAGCCCCTAACTAGTCGTCACTCGAAGCTCGAGGTCAGGCAGGTGCAAACAGGAGTTCAACAAAACAAGAACCCGAGGAGCCCGAGATTCTTGCCGAGAGGGCTCTGAGGATCTAGCCAGAGAAGCTTCAATCCAGTTTTGGATGTCACCCTAAACTCCTAAACCCCAAGCGCTAAACCCTAAACTCCTAAGCCCTAAACCCTAAACTCCTAAACCCTAAACCCTAACCTACTAAACCCCAAGCCCTAGGGTTTTAGGTTTTTGTGTTTTGCATGGGGGCTTCGAGGTTGTGGAGGCTCAGGGTCGCCGGTTTTTTTTTTATGTCGGGCTTTGGGGCTTTGGGGGTTGTATATACGGTTTAGGGCTTCAGGGTTTGGGGTTTCAGGGTTTAGGGTTTAGGGCTTCAGGGTTTAGGGTTTCAGGGTTTAGGGATTTAGGACTTCAGGGTTTAGGGTTTCAGGGTTTAGGGATTAGGGTTTCAGGGTTTAGGGATTAAATTAGGGTTTAGGGATTAGGGTTTCAGGGTTTAGGGATTAGGGTTTCAGGGTTTAGGGATTAAATTAGGGTTTAGGGATTACGGTTTCAGGGTTTAGGGATTAAATTAGGGATGCAGGGTTTAGGGATTAAATTAGGGTTTAGGGATTGGGGTTTCAGGGTTTAGGGATTGAATTAGGGTTTCAGGGTTTAGGGATTAAATTAGGGTTTAGGGATTAGGGTTTCAGGGTTTAGGGATTCAATTAGGCTGTCAGGGTTTAGGGTTTAGGGATTAAATTAGGCTTTCAGGGTTTAGGGTTTCAGGGTCTAGCATGAGCCTTGGGGTCCGGAGTTTCGTCGCCTGGAAACCGCAACAGCCGAGGAACCGAGTTTGGAAGCGCAGCTCCATGCCTGAAGACCTACCTTTGGTTCGTAGGGAATGGAAGAATGGTAGTAATGGTAGTTATAATTCTACCCTATTCCTCCATTCCCTACTAACCAGAGGTAAGAAGACTGCAATCGAATTCCGAAGGGCTCTAGCTATCTTTCTTTCTGTCTGTCTAGATATCTATCTACCTGCTATATATGTATGCAGAGACATATCGTGTGTATAAGTCAGTATATATATATATATATATATATACCTTTTATTTATTTATTGTTTATTGGTATATTTAATTGTATATTCATATGTACCCCAAAGGCTCTGAGGAAACATGCAATTCGGCCCAAAGACCATGGTATGGGGAAGAGAATTGAAACCGAGCGCTTCCAGGCTTCTCAGCTGGCAGAGTCGCAGCGGCAGGAAGAGGAGGCCGTTTCTGTTTCGGAAGACCCTGGCGGTACTAGCCCGACATCGAAGCAGAGGCCTGCATACCAGAGCGTTCGAAATAGGATATCTAAATTAGAGCATGTTGATGAAAACGGTGAGAGGAATTTCCGCACGAACGGATAATATGTACCAAATTCCAGAATCGCGTATCCTGCCACGCAGACTCGCCGACGGCAAGCTCGTGCTGCGGCCCTGCCGCCAGAACCAGCAGCAGACGAGCATCTCGGCAGCAAAGCTCGCAGCCTTTACCAGATCTCTGCAGCAGAACAGTCATTCTCTCGGCAACAGTTTCTCAAAACTTGCCCAAGAGCTCAAACAATCGTGTGTGGCTTCTCGGCTCTTGCTCCTACAGTTTGGGAGAGGCCTTCTTCATTAAGGCTTTGGAGTTGTCTTCGTCTGAGCCGTCGAACTGCACTATCCTTATCACCAACTTCAGAACAGTTCGGACCCAGAGGATCGCGTAGTGGAAACGCAAGAGTACTAACAGTAATCAGCTAACGAGTCTTAAGTGAAATAACAGCATATAGTAGTAATGATGGCAACCACTCGTAATATGGAGAATAATCGAAATAACACAATTACAGATCGTCATACAAACCACCATCATCATTACCATCATAATAGGGTCATGAAGACCGTGGTAGTCACAACGGTCATAATACGAAAAATGCGACTGGCAACTAGAATGCCAGAGCGAAGGTGGGTCGGTGCTTGTCACGTGTTTTATGCTGATCGTGGAGTTGTTGCTTAATCGAAGCACATTGTTCCAGCCCTGTGGGAGACAAGTGTTTGCACACCCGCACAGGCCGCATGCTGTTTAGGTAAGTCGGGCCCATGATTTGGGAGTTTCCGAAAATAGGGGACCCTAATATAGTACCCTAAATAGTAGGACCCTTATTATAAGGGCCCCAAAATACCCCTTATTTTCTGAAACTCCCATTCTAAGCCAAGCCAGCGGCGAGTTTGATGTCCACCTCCGCTTTAGAGCTCTGCCTCCGGCGGCCTCAACCTGTCTTTGTGTTCTACACGCTTTTCCTGTATAATGCAGGGGCCGAAATAATTACCTGTACTTCTTTTTTTTTTGGGGGGGGGTCCTTATTATAACTATAGTATAGTGGGCCCTCAAAACCCTATTCGAATCATTAAGGCCCCTATATTACATGCCTCCCTGCATAGGTGTTGCATGCTATTGCCCCAACCCTGGCATCCTGTGAGCCTCGAGTCAACAGACCCCTCTTGATCCCTGCGATGTCTCGACAAGAGTCTTCAGGGTTTAGGGGTTTAGGGGTTTAGGGTTTAGGGTTTAGGGGCTCATGTTCTTCCGGTGTGGAAGTCGTTTCGTATAGGATAACTTCCAAATGCAGATGAGGATCTAGATAGCTGTAGACATACACCCCTGTTGGAGCCGTAATTAACCCTGAAGCCTAATTTGTGGACCCTTCGTGGCCATCACTGGTCGGATCAGCATCTGAGGCCTGCTCGTGTGGACCTTCAAATTCGAGTTCTGGATGGAAAACGGGTGAGGCAAGGCCGATTTGCAACCGCAAGACGCAGGGTCCTGTAGAGCTTAGAAGGGATGGCTTAGTGCCTCCCTCGTCGAGGGGAGATGATCAGATGGGCACTGGCTGAACCTCATCAAGAGTTGGACCATGCGCTGCATATTAAGATATCAAGACCCATGAAGAATTACAGCCATCGTCATCTTCCAAGGAACGCGCAACTCATAAACTAGTTGGTTCGCTGTTAGAGATGCTCCGTGATCAAGCCCGGTTTTCGTGATTCTGCGACGGCGACGGTGAGCTTTCCTGCCTCCCTCCCCATGGCGACCATGGCACACATCCCCGGGGTCCTCCTGGGAATGGTACTTGAGTCTGATATGGGGGGTTCTGTACATTAGGGCCCCTTTTTGGATCCTCTTTGTAAGGTGCCGTACTATGTTGGGGACCTAAGAACGGACCTTAATTTAGAGAACTGCCCAAATAATTATTAGGCGGGAACGAGCCATCAATCACTCGTGAGGCGACGATTTCTTGCCTCGCACACGCTCGGCCAGGTGGCCGGAGAGTCAGGGATGGAGTGCATACTTGCTTTAGAGCGCTTACAGTTCCTGGGCGAAGAGGAGAATATTCAACCCAAAATTCGAGACGTCAAGTCCGTTAACACAAAAGCTAAGCCCCAAACCCGCTAGGGAAGTAAGAGTCGCGAAGATTAGCAGACTGAAGTTGCCCAAACCGGGCCCTTAAGTTTAGGTCTTTGGCTTCGCGTTGGACGAGCTTCGGGGTGTTTGCTGGCGAGCGTGTGGTATTCAAGGCGTCGACGTCAGCATAATATAGGGGCCTGAATAGTTAGAATAGGGTTTTGGGTATTTTATACTATATTTACAATTATAGTAAGGAGCCCCAAAACCCTGTTCTAATTATTAAGGCCCCTATATTAAGCCCGCGTCCCTGCACTTCAGGTCTACGATTTCCTGGATGTGGAAGGGCATCTTGGAGATTCGCCCGAGGCTCTCGGGGAACTTCGGTGTAGCCTTGGGCACCCTTCATAAGGTAGAGGCCCAAATGCTTACCTATACCATTTTGGGGGCTCCTTATTAGAATCATAGTATAATGGACCTATACTATCTTGGGGGGTTCCTTATTGGAATTATAGTATAATAGGCCCCAAAACCCTACTGTAACTATTAAGGCCCCT
>CAJNDV010034834.1:20739-28400 GCA_905221635.1 Symbiodinium sp. CCMP2456 | reverse complement strand
CCTTCGGGCTTTTTGGGTTTAGGAGCTTTTAATAGGGTTTAGGGTTTAGGGCTTAGGGTTTAGGGTTTAGGGTTTAGGGGTTTAGGGTTTCGGGGTCTACGGGTCTAGGGTTCAGGATTTAGGGTTTTGGGGTTTAGGGTTTAGGGGTTTAGGGGTTTTATGGTTCAGGATTTAGGGGTTTAGGGTTTAGGGATATCTCGGGTTCAGCGCTTAGGGGTTTAGGGGTCTGGGGTTGCGTGTCTTTTCAAGCAAGACGGGCTTTCACCTGCACGGCTTCAGCTCGCCACTCACGTGGCGCTCGCTCATTGCGGAAACTTTCCTTCAAGAGAAAACGAAACAGCCCCTCACTAATCAGTCGTCATACGCATGGCTTCGGCGACGGCGCATGCCCGAACGGCGTGGATCACGGGAACGACCCCTTTCTCGAACAAGATCTTCCTCCCCAACATGAGCATCTCGACTCACAGCACCACCGGCATCCACCGGCGGAAGGACGACGGGGTTTGGGGTTAATTTACAGCAGAGGCTTCATGATTACCTATACTAGTTTGGGGGTTCCTTATAGTACTTATAGTATGATCTACCCCCCAAAACCCTATTCTAATGACTACGGCCCCTATATTAGGGTTTTTGGTTTAAGGTTTAGAAATGCTCTGGAGCTTTTCAAGGCTTTTTGGGGTTTAGGAAGCTTTAATGGTTTTGGGGCTTATGAAACTGAGGCTGGTGCATACCCACGAGTGTCAATGTCAGAAGTGCTTTCCTCTTTGGCCTTAATCTCATTCGAACATACTCAAGCACAATTTTTGATGGGGACTACTAGGGGATGCGATTACTAATGATGCGGCTTCTAAAGAAAAGTTTAGGCTGTCCTTTATGGGATCCAGAATGCAAGGACTTCCCCGCAACAGTACCCAAGAAAAGTCCTCCAGGCTCCCGATGATCTAAACCCTAAATCGCTAAACCCCAAAACCCAAAACCCCTAAACCCCCAGACCCTAAACCCCTAAACCCCCAAAGCCCTAGACCCCTAAACCCTAAACCCTTAAACCCTTTTTAACCCGGAAGCCCTACCATCCCCACCTTCGAAGACGCATCCTCCCAAAACAAAAGAGACCAAGAAGCCCCGAAACCCAAAACCCCAAAAGCCAGAAAGCAAAGAACGGCCCCAAACCCTAAACCCTAAACCCTAAACCCCTAAACCCTAAACCCTAGACCTTCAAAAAGGAAGGCACCCAGCCTTGATCCTCTCGCCCTTGGCTATGTCCCAAAGCTCCAGCTGGTTCTGGCGCCGGCTCTTCGTTCACAACGAACGCGTAATTTGTTCTCTAACCCAAAGGCTCCATGTACCTTTATAGTAGTTACTTAAGCCTTAAAGGGGTCCCTAAAAAGGTACTTTAGGGCTTAAGTGTCTACTATAAAGGTACATGGAGCCTTTGGGTAAATTAGGGCTTAGGGGTTTAGGGTTGAGGGTCTGGGGTCCTTTTTACAAGGGTGACGTGCTATGTTGAGTACCTACAAAGGGGGATCCTAGTGTCCTAGTTTGGAGGACTGCTCATATGTGCTTCACAAGGGTTGCACCGGCTTTCGTAGGGGGGAATTCACAAAGCGCTGCGGTGGGGTTTCCTAGGCGTTTCTAGGGCTTCATGAAAGGAGTGGGTGCCTTAGGATTTCAGTTCAGTTCAGGTTCGGGAACTTGGCACTGGGGCCTAGGCTTTCAACTCAAAAAACCCTAAACCCGAGGATTTCAGGGTTAGTTGCAGTAGTAGTAGTAGTAGTAGTAGTAGTAGTAGCAGCAGGAGTAGTAGTAGTAGTAGTAGTAGTAGTAGTAGAAGTGGTAGTAGAAGTGGTAGTAGCATTTGGGTTCAGGATGTATGGCTCGAGGTTCAAGATGCAGGTGGTACAGGGGCCTTCATAATCAGAATAGGGTTTTGGGGTATATTATACCATAATCATAATAAGGAGCCACCCCAGCATAGTGTAGATAATTATTAAGGCTTCTATATTACCCTAACCCCCCCAGGTACCTACTATATGGGGTCCTAGAGCCTCTAGGGTCCTTTATAGCAGGTACCTGCAGGGTTAGGATTAAGTAGGATTCGGGATGGAGGATTTAGCGTTGGGCTCAGGCTCCGGGCTTAAGCTTTACAGGGTTCAGGGTTTAGGGGTTTAGGGTTTAGGGTTTAGGGGTTTAGGGGTTTAGGGGTTTACGGTTTAGGGTTTAGGGTTAAGGGTGTCGGGTTTAGAGTGCAGGGTTGAGGGACGTTACCCGGAATCTGCAACATACTCAACCCCGAACCCTCAAAGGCAAAGTGCAAAGTTCAAACTGCAGCCCCCATGATTAAGATTCCTGTGCTCGCATACCTCAACAAGCACAACCCGCGCTTTCTGAGGCAGCAGCTAATCATTGACCAACTGTTTCAAGAAAGGGGACACTCAACACGGCGAGACCGACTGCACCTGATAACATGCCTCCTCATCAAAAGCCGAGAGTGGGCCGTTGACTAAGATTCGAACCCTAAATCCTAAACCCTAAACCCTGAACCCTACACCCTGAACCCTAAACCAAAGTTTAGGCTTTGAGGCTGTCAGGTTCAGAATTTCAGGTTCAAGGTTGACAGCTAAAGGACCTACCTCGGCAGGGTTACTTACTATGTTTTTTTTTTTATAGAAGTCCTTGAAAAGGTATGTTTTTTGTAGGGTTCAGGTAGGGTTAGTTGCTTGGCTACCTAACATCTCTTCTTTTTGTATCCGTGATCGCTGATTCTCATCTTGGCGGCAAAACTGCCCGGCGACCGCAGCGAAAGTCTGGACAACCAACATAGAGGCCGTATTAATTCTTTTACAGTTTGGGGAGGGGGGTTATGTTGTAGCATACTTATATCTTGGTTAGGCACCCTCACACGACAGGGATAAGCTGGGCAATTATTCAGGCCTGTGCAGTATGGCGGTTTTGAGCCTAAGGTTTAGGGTCTACGGTATACTTTGCAAAACGGGAGCGTAAAGGCATCATCAGGAATCTATAGTTTAGACCATGAATGCTAGGGCCCTTTATAGTAGGCTCTGTTTGTATGGGGACCCTAAAACCTAAACCCTAAACCCTAAACCCTAAACTCTAAACCGTGAGGTATATACCCTAGTTTACCATAATTCTCCTATGATACTAAGCAACTGACCCGGGTGACTGGCTTTGGGTGCAACCCATGCATTCACGGTTTAGCGTTCAGGGTTTAGGGTGAAGGGTTTAGGGTTTAGGGTACCTCAACTCCATGAGGAACCTGCTGGAATCATTTCCCAAACAATCAAGCTCACCGGCTCGTCTTCACCTCTACCAGTGCTGAATGATTTGGCAGGAAGTGTTCGTAGATCTAGTCCAAGAAAACAGCTGTGACTGTGTCGGGGAGCCTGCTGGCTCCATAAAGCGTGCCCCAACGGCCTCGACCCTAAACCCTAAACCCCGCCGATACCTCACCTAGTGTCGCACCACAAGCTCGCGAAGTTGGCCACGTCTCATGTGCGGAGATTCGTGGGTCTGGTTTTTGGGCCATTATGTTACCTACTTTGGGGTGTTTAGGTAGACCCCATGGTCAAGGGTCTCGGGTCTAAGGATCACGAACTCTTAGTCGTGAACCAGGACGACTGGGCGACTGAGTGTGTCGGCTTGCAGCTTGGGTTTGCATGCATACAAAAGTAAACCTAAGAATCAGAAATAATGATGGTAATAAAACAGTCATGATTCATAGTCATAACTAGAACTGTTGTAAATAATGTTTCTAATGCCTATCACTAGTGTTGGCATCATAATCCTTATCATCATCACTGTTTGTGTTGTTATTATTTTTGGTTACTAGGGACTAGGACTATGATTATCTTAACTGTTGTTTCTACTTAATACTGCTAATTTTCTGGTCATTACCAACCTTAACCTTGTTATGTTAAGCCCTCAGGAACCATTAGTAGCTATTTAGGCTTCGCTACCAGGATTGACTTCCGCTGAAGCACTTTGTGCTGAGTCGCCTTTTTTGCCGAGCGAGTCTACATGGAAGTTGTTCACACTTCGACTCGTAACATCTAAATACGACTCTCCGGTACCCAAATACCATATCACTTGGTACTTTGGACCCTTGAAACCCTTAACACCCCATATTAACCTTGCCAAAAATCCTTCTAAGAGGCCAGGAACCCCTTTGAGTTGTCACCCAGAGGCTACCATGATGGAGTTCGGCCCCTAAGACATCCTAAAACAAACCCTAAACCCTAAACCCTAAACCCTAAACCCTAAACCCTAAACCATACTCAGGATGGTCACTTTTGGGACCCAAGCCCATACTGGTAGTATGTGTGGGTTTAGGGTTTAGGGTTTAGGGTTTAGGGTTTAGGGTTTAGGGTTTAGGCCTCTTGGTCAGCTTGCCTTTTCTTGGCTGCTCCCCCTGCCTCGAGACACTTCCATGTTGGCATCAAGCTCATGCAACATGTGATGCAACATGGTGCTAAATCTGCCTGAAAAATGCCTTCGCAACAGACAGTACTACAGCGCGATCACCAATCAGATGATCTTTCAGCGCCAAAGTCGTTAAAACGCAACACGCCAAGACTTTAAGCGTGCAGTGCCCAAAAACAGGGACCAGAGAGCTTGCGATTGACGGGCGCCCGAAAACAGTTCACTCTACAAGCATGGGAGTCCTCAGACTAGATCTCTGGTCCCACATAACAAGCTACCACAGCCTGTAACTGAAGCTTGCTCAGCCATCTATGGTGGTTCGACGAAGCACACGCAGGGCTCAAGTGTACGGAGGTGACCCTAAACCCTAAACCCTAAACTCTTGGTTTGTTGGAGTTTGTGGTCTCGCACCAGAGCCAAGGCTTTGGTCGATTGGTGCTTGCACGTGCATCCGAAACCCCGAACGCTGAGCCCCCTGAAAAGCTAAACCCTAAACCCTAAACTCTAAACCCTGAAACCCTAAACTCTAAACTCTAAACCCTACAACCAGAAACACTAAGCCCTATGAGCCCTAAACATTACTATAAAACCCCACTAGACCGTAACACAAACCTTGATGTGCAAGGGGGTGAACCAGGGCGCTTCCAAAAGTGCAGCAGCTTTAGCCCGAACATAAAGCAAGGTTTAGGGGTCTAGGGTTTAGGGGTTTAGGGTTTATTGTTTAGGGGTTTAGGGTTCAGGGTTTGGGGCATAGGGTTCAGGGGTTGAGGGTTTAGGGTTCGGGGTTTATGGTTCAGGTTTCAGGGGATAGGGCATAGGGTTCAGGGGTTGAGGGTTCAGGTTTAGGGCATAGGGTTCAGGGGTTGAGGGTTCAGGGTTTAGGGTTCGGGGGTTTGTGGTTCAGGGTTTTGAGTTTTGGCGTTCAGGGTTTCATAGTAGCCTGGTATTCAATTTAGAAGCACGGAATGAGGTTTGGGGGTTATCCATGGTTATCCCGAGGCTGTACACCATCATACCCTCCCAATATTCCCTGGTTCCTAAGTACCTACATGGTGTCTGTAGTAGAAACGACTATTATGGTTTGGATAAGTATCCCCCACAGAGGTACTTAGGACTCATTGGGCCTTCAGACTGTATGAAGCCCGTTTCCGTACTTCGTTCAGGGTTTAGGGTTTAGGGTTTGGGTTACTTGTCCAGTCCAGTATTTTAGGGGCACGAAATGTAAACTTCTGGGTCTACACAGCGCTATGGTATTCCAAGAAACTTCATGGAATGTTACAGTTACCTACTCTTACTACCAGTAGGTTTCTGGCACAAACGACAGAAGGCTTCACTGTTCAAGCTGCGTCGAAGATTGAGAACTTGTGACCGCCCCCTAAGCATACGGTGTTGGGGAAGTACCCTTGCAAAGGAACCCACACCACCTGGGTAGGATAGCCCGAGGATTAGTATAGGGGCCTTAATACTTAGAATAGGGTTTGAGGGGTACTGGGGGTATATTCTACCATATAAAAAAAACCCTAAATAAGGAATCCCCTAAACCCTAAACCCTAAACCCTAAACCCTAAATAAGGAATCCCCAGAACCCTATTATAAATAGTAAGGTCCCTACATTCTTTTTACGCAGGGCATGCAGGCTCAAGGCTCCTAAAGGGCCTAAGGCCGTCAGACCTCCAAGCATGGAGCTATTGGCAGAAGAGGCAACGGCTCTGTTTAGGGTTTAGGGTTTATGAGGCCTTTAGGGTTTGAAGTTTAGGGTTTAGGGTGTCGGGTTTAGGGTTTGGGGTTTAGGGTTTGGTACTGTAAATATACTTACGACTGAATCACTGAAGCCACCACGGTGCTGACAAAGGAAATCAGCCGGCTGATTTGTCCCGAACAATACTGCTGGCCGCTACAACGACGGTGTAGACAACTCTGGTGAAGGCTTTGGAAATCAAGGTTCAAGTGCCCTGCCCGGCGTTTTTCTTTGCAAAAAAAGGCTCCCTTCAGCGAGAACCTACGTAATCCCCAGATGTCCCAGCTCAACGCCAGCAGTTTGCTCTGCGATGACCTGCGAATCACAAGCCCTAAACCCCAAACCTAAGTGCTTGTTCAGGAACGTAGTTTCCATTGTCAGATTATGCAAAGCCCGTTATTTTCGATAGATTTGTATCATGGTTATTATTTAATATGGTAACAGACAAGCATCAAACACAATGCACCTCTGTGCGACTCAGGTTTTTGGTTACACTACCAGACCAGAGCCTCCTTTTAGGTACTGTTGCCGCAAGAAAGAAACATATATTCGGTTTGTGAGTCAGAAGCTACAACAAGAGCAGGTCATCGTAATTTTAGGTATAACATGTTCGAACTCAGAACCCCGAAAGCCCAATACCCCTTAAACAAGAAACATGCCTTAAATCAGAATATTCCTTTAAACTCTAAGATACGTTACCAAAGCTAAGTAGGGAGAACTGGCTCTTTGGAAACCCCTTCAAAAGCGACGTGCCGAAACACTCGAGACGGCGGGGCCCTGCCTCCAGGCGGCTAGCCCAGTTCACCTGTAGAAGCTGCGAAATTTACGGGTCAGGTTTTCAACGACTTGCGGCTCAGGATTTCGAGTTCCCGTCTGTATACCTCGGGCTTAATAAAACATGTCACTATCCGAACTCCCCATAACGCCTATAACCATGGTCTATGCACAGTTCCTGCCTAGGCGATATGCAAGTACGTATTCTGTACTGGTGCTTAGGGGTGAGTGGGAGAGTGGATCCCTATAACAGACCGAATATAACCCCTAAGCCCTAAAACCTTATCCTTTATAGTAGTCCCAAAGTTCACTCCCCCAGTCTTTCTGAAGCACCAGTAGGACTCACGGTACAGGCACAGTCCCTTAAGCCCAAGACTTCGAGCTCTACACTGTTGCTTGAGGGTCTAGGGTCTAGCGTTTAGGGTTTTCAATCGAGACGAAGTCTGCCTAGTGCTCGTTGCGGACTTAGGCTGCGGGGTTTAAGGGTTCCAGAAGAGCTTCTATGAAGGGATCCTTTAAGGGGACTATAACAAGGGTTTCTATAAAAGTTCCAATAAGGAAATGAAGGGATCCTTTAAGGGGACTATAATATGGGTTTCTATAAAAGTTCCAATAAGGAAGTCTACGTGTTCCTGTGCAGGGTTGCTTTAAAGGGACTAAAAGTGTTTCGAAACAGGGTTCTGTGACTGTATGGGGTGCAGGAGTGCAGCGC
>CAJNDV010034832.1:8091-20070 GCA_905221635.1 Symbiodinium sp. CCMP2456 | reverse complement strand
CCCCCCTTGAGCCACCCTCCCTTGAGGATCCTATAATGATTGTCGCATATATCTACTAGATCGGCGTAAATAATTGCGTGTACTATCTTGGGGGTTCCGTTTATGAATATGGTGCACACAAAACCCTGTTCTAATCTTTAAGGCCCCTGTATCTAGGCACTGTTCTTGTGTTGTAAACGTTGTTGTGTAGTAGATTTAAACTCTCTACACGTACGGCTTAATGCTAGCACTATCATTGCTAGTGTCGCTGTCTGTACCCGTCGCAGCCGCCCGCTACGCTCTTGACTAGTCCTGCTTCTAAGGTGTTACGGCTAGCAGGAGCATCGTGATCACCAGAATGACCGTACGTTGCTTTCAGTGATGCCACCCCTTCATCATCGACATCACCTTCGCCATCATCATCCTCATCATCATCGTCATCATCATGGCTGCAGGGTTCAGTGTCTTCAAGTGACAATATGACATCTTCGCTTCAGCCCTGAGATCGATTTCTCTTGCCAGGGCTCTGGCTCAAGCGCTTCGGGCATTTCGGGCTCCGCGATGGCGGTCTTACATATATGTATATATATATATATACACGCCTGTGTGTATGTGTGTATGTATGCATGCATGCATGTATGCATGTATGTATGTACGCATGCATGCATGTATGCATGCATGTATGTATGTATATATGTATGTATGTGTGTATGTACGTATGTATATATACGTATATATATATATATATACACATATACATATGTATATCTCTTTTATGCACTTTGTTACATCATGCAGTTCCTGGTATATATTATATCATATACAATTTAACATCTAGTCTTTAGTTTCTAATCTATATTGCGTATTGCGGTATATACCTACTTAGAATATACCCTATGTTGGATAAGATTCCACTTTAACCCGAAGACAACGACGACTGGTGGCTACCCCTGCGGCGACGACAGCGACGACCGTTACGGCACCACCACCCTGCCACCACCATATAAGGGGTACCGCATGCGGCATCAAGGACCCATAAGAGACCCCCCATTCCTGTATCCGAAATCCGGTAAGAAACAAACTTCAACGGGCAAGGTTCCGGCCAGACACTATTGCTTGCTTTGCCTGGGACCTTATAAATAAATCAGTGTATATGTATGTATATATACAAATATATGTATATAGAACGAGTAGCATATGTCATACATGAATTACTATATGATATTTGTATACATGTATTGGTATTGTGTGATCCTTATACATATATATACACATGTATATATACGTATGTATGTATGTATGTATGCATGCATGCATGCATGCATGGATGGCTGGATGGATGTATGTATGTATGTATGTATGTATGTTTGTAAACCTAGCCATATCCACAGACGCCCGAAGCCAATCACCCTAAACCCTGCATACCCTAAACCCTAAACTGAAGCAGCTGGGGTTCCCACCGGCTTCGGGTTTTAGGATTTTAGGTTAGGGACTTTAGGGTTCAGGGTTTAGGGCCTTATGTACCTTTCTGAATCGTCTTGTAAGGAACCTACAGAAGATCATGATCTAGAACAGCCGGGACATGCCCTCACAACTGACACGACTCGGAGAAGTGCGCTGCTGCAACTCTGCCAGGCTCCAGTCAAGTGTTGCGCCACTTGCCTAAATGCCAAGCGTAGACCTAGATGCTAAAACCTAGGCCCCATACTCTGAGCCCGAGGCGATACGAACAAGAAACCTTCAACCCCAAAGCTCCAAAAACCCGAAACTCTAGCAGGGTCAAACACGATGCCATAAAGCCCGAAGGCCCAAAGGCCCGGAACTCTGTAAAGCTCGCGCTGAGACCAGGGGCGCTGATTGCTCCTCGAGCGAAGAGGAGGACTTTCGTTCCTGCAAAGCTTTTAGGATCTAGGGGTTCGGTGACTTCAAGGCGGGTGTAGGATTTCGGGTTTAGGATTTAGGGTGTAGGGTAGGGTTAAGATGTATGGTTTAGGGTTTAGGGTAGGGTTTTGCGCAGGGTTTGCATTTAGGGTTCAGGGGGTTGGGGTTCAGGGTTTAGGATTTGGAATGCGTTGCTGGAGCCGGTCCCTGTATGATTGGGCTGTTCCAATCTGGCGCGTGCTTGGCATCGTCACTTGTAGCGGCAGTGCACGGCAATCGAAGCAGCGAAAAGAGCAACAGTCTTGTTGGCAATGAGTTATCATCAGTGGGAGTTTGATGAGGGGTGCAGCAAGTTGACGCAATGCGAGTAGTACTAGTACCAATACTCTAATACTCATATGATAAGTTCACCTAGGATCATAAGTAGTACAAGCCGCTCATGGCAACGATGTTACTATTTGTCGTAATCGTGGCTCCGAGTTCATGGCTGTTCAAGACACGGAAAGTTGAACAAGCAGGCATCTTGAAAACTGTAGACTGCTGGTGCTAGGTTGACCTGGGAATGCCTGTTCTGCCGGGTTTCATCTGAAACGCGGACTCTAAGCCTGCATGGCCGGCCGACGAATCTCTTGAAAAAACGGACAGCAGCTCATGGCAAGTCTGCCAAGTCGGATCCGACAAGAGGCATGGTCATTCTTCAACCCTAAACCGTAAGCTCAAACCCGAAACCCTAAACCCTAAAACCTTGAACCCCAAACGCTAAACCCCTAAACCCTAAATCCGAACAGATGCGGGAACTGTACTGTAAGGGCTCCAGGCGATAAGTCCAAAGAAGCCTAAAGGCCCTGTGAGTTGAACCCCAGAGGCTCCGAAATCTGTTGATTTCGGAGTACATCGCACCTCATGTTCGGGATCAACGTTGCGGCATACTCCTTGATGGGAGAAGAATTACAGGTACTATTTTGCGGTTTCTGATTATACATATGGCATATTATTGTAGCCTCAAACCCTATTCTCGAAATTCGGGCCACCAGGACCTACTGTAGAGGCCGTAATAATTAGAAAAGGGTTTTGGGGTATATGAGACTAGAATAATGACAAGGAGCCCCCCCAGAATAATGCAGCTAGTTATTCGGGCCCCTATATTAGGAGTATTGAACCTAAACCCTAGACCCTAAACCCTAAATCCTAAACCCTAAACCCTAAACCCTAAACCCTAAACCCTCAGCCCTAAACCCTAAACCTGAGTTCCGCCGCACCGCAGGGAGGAGGCATGGCGGGCTACCTCACTGACTTACACCAGCGGGTGGCAGCCTTCCAAAGTCAGAGGCTGGCCCGGAAGTCTCTCCGAATGGAGGGTTTATGGCCTTGGGATTTGGGGGCTTTATTATGACTGTTAGGGTTTAGGGCTTAGAGCTTTATGGCTTTTTGGGTTTAAGGCTTAGGGCTTTATGACTTTAGGGTTTAGGGTTTAGGGCTTGATGGCTTTTAGGGTTTAGGGTTTAGGTATTAGGGCTTTATGGCTCTTAGGGTTTAGGGTTTGGGGCCTTATGGCCTTTCGGGTTTAGGGTTTAAGGGTTTAGGTTTAGGGTTTAGGGCCTTACGGCTTTTCGGGTTTAAGGTTTAGGGTTTAGGGCCTAGGGCTTTTGGGCGTTTAGGGTTTAGGATTTAGGGCTGTATGGCTTCCCGGGTTTAGGGCTTAGGGTTTCGGGCGTAGGGCTTTGAGGCTTTTAGGGTTGAGGGTTTAGGGCTTTATGGCTTTTCGGGTTTAAGGTTTAGGGTTTAGGGCCTAGGGCTTTTGGGCGTTTAGGGTTTAGGATTTAGGGCTGTATGGCTCCCGGGTTTAGGGCTTAGGGTTTCGGGCGTAGGGCTTTGAGGCTTTTAGGGTTGAGGGTTTAGGGCTTTATGGCTTTTCGGGTTTTAGCGTGTAGGGTTTACGGCCCAGTTTTTTTTTAGGGTTTAGGGTTGAGGGTTTAGGGTTTCATGGTTTCTGGGGTTTAGGGCTTAGGGTTTAAGGCCGAGGGCTTTGTGGCTGTTAGGGTTTAGGGCTTAGAGCTTGATGGCTTTGAGGGTTCAGGGTTTAGGGCTCTATGGCTTCTCGGGTTTAGGGTTTCGGGCATAGGGCTTTGTGGCTTTTAGGGTTTAAGGTTTAGGGTTTAGGGTTTAGGGCTTTATGGCTTCTCGGGTTTAGGGCTTAGGGTGTAGGGCCTAGGGCTTTGTGGCTTTTGGGGTTTAGGGTTTAGGGCTTAGAGCTTGATGGCTTTTAGGGTTTAGGGTTTAGGGTATAAGGTTCAGGGCTCTTTGGCTTTTCGGGTTTAGGGTTTAAGGTTAAAAGCTTTGGGGTCTAAGGTTCAGGATAGAAGGCTACGCCTCCAAAGAGCCCTACACCCTACACCCTAAACCCTACACCCTAAACCCTAAACTCGAAACCTACCAAGCCCTTCCGCTCCAGTAGATGAACCTCAAGCCTTCACAATGCGGTTGAGGATGTAGGCTTCAGGGGTTTTGGGGATTCCGCCTTTGGAATTAGGGTTTAGGGTTTAGGATTTTTTGAGGGAGGGGGTTCAGGGCGTCAGAAGTCTAGGGTTTCGGGGTTCAGTGTTCAGGGATTGGGAAGGTCAGCCGTCTGTGGGCTTGGTGCCAGGCTTGGCTTCGGAGGTCCCGATAAAAGGATAGAAAGACTGGGTATCAAGGGGGTTCCCGAAGCGTGACTATCAGGGGGTTCCATCAGACTTCTACAAACCCTAGACTCTAAACCATACAAACAAAGCCTTCAGCTATTTTTTCCAGAAGCTCTCATCCAAAACTCAAAATGCCCTAAACCCTAGACCCTAAACCCAAACCACCAAGCCCCAATCTTTAAGCCCTAAAGCTCTGAGGCATGTAGCGGTCTCACAGCCCGGGGCCACTTTGATTCAACATGGGTCTACAGAAAGCCCTACACCCTAAGGCTAAACCCCTAAACCCGTGAACCCGAAACCTTAAGCCCCTAAACCCTAAACCCTAAGCCCTCAACCCTAAACCCTAAACCCCATTAAACCCCTAAACCCGTGAACCCCAAACTATAAACCCTTGAACCCTAAACCCTAAACCCTAAACCCTAAACCCCATTAAACCCCTAAACCCTAAACCCTGAGCCCTAAACCCTCAAAGCCGCGAGCCAACCTGGCCAGGCTGGACAGCCCCAGACCCACCGCGCCGGTGGCGGAGGACTCCTTCCTGCTTGCATTGAGGGGGTTTAGGGTTTTGGGGGTTAGGGTTTAAAAGTTTAGGGGTTAGGGTTTAGGGGTTTAGGGTTTAGGGGTTTAGGGTTTAGGGTTTAGGGTCTGTTGCTTCGCGGTTTAGTATTTAGGGGTGCAGGATTTTTGGGTGGAGGGTTTAGGTTTCAGGGGCTAGGGCTTCGGGGTTTGGGCGCCTCCGCGTCCGGGGGTTCAGGGGTATATTATGGTTCAACCCTAACCCTCCAGGTACCTACTATATAGGGCCTTAGGGGCTCTAGTACCCTATATAGAAGGTACCTGGGGGTTAGGGGTATATTATAGGCCTCAGGGTTGTGCAGGGTTTTTGATTAGAGGCACCAGGCTCGTGTGTCATGAAATCCAAGCCCTACACCGAAACCCGAAACCCGATCTCTGTATATATATATATATATTTATACACATGATATATATATATATGTATATATACATAGATATATGCCCATACACATACACATATAAACTCGCAGCCCCACGCCGCCGTAACCGCCAGCGGTTTCTGGCTTTGGTGCTCTTGAAGCCCAAACCCTGCTGCCCAAACCCACAGCCCACAAAGACCCGTGCATCTCTAAGCCAGGGCTTACCGATTTAGGGTTTAGGGTTTAGGGTTTCGAGAGAGTGCTGCCGCCCCAACAGACCCCCCACAACCGTTGCACAAGGAGTAGTACGCTCCAATGCAGCCTTTTGAGCCATCTGAACGCCCGACTCCGCACCCCAATCTCTAAACCCTAGACCCTGGGACCGTAATCCCTAAACCCGAAACCCAATGACCCTAAGCCCTAAACCCTAAACCCAAACCCAATTTTCATCCTTTGGTCGCCTCTAGACCTTAGGCCAGAAGCCTTCTAAAACACGACAGTCCAGCATTATCGTTAACTCTGGTGATACTTGTAACAAACCCGGAACACAATGTTTATCATCAGCTCCTATGATCCGGCTTATCATAAACTCCATTACAGGTTGTTAGTTCTACAGCCAGCCCTAGCATGACGCCTAGAAGCCCCAAACCGCTGGCATCGCGATTCCAGGATCCAGACCAGAACCAGGTAGTGGTCGACATAGCAGCGGAGATGCAGCAGGCTATCCATTGAGCCCTAAAGAGTTTTGGGTTGAGGATCTGGGGTGTGGGGTTTGGGATTAAGACTTTTAGGGTTGGGAGGGTTGGGATGCAGGGCTTACCCTGTAAGCCCTAAACCCTAAATCCTAAATCGTGGACCTTTGGACTTAGGGTTTTCAGCTAGTGGGTCGAGGTTTGCTGTGATGTTGCGTTGCAGCAGTAAAATTTTGCAAGACAAACACGCCGAGTGCTCGGTGCTTGGCAGAGATGCAGCAGGGAGATCCCACATAGTCACCCGCCCATGCCACGATCCACACAGCTTCCTAAACCCGAAACCCTAATCCTTACACCCCAAACCCAAGCCCTAAAACCGATTAGTCTCAACGATTGCAGGACCAGGTCGGGGCCAGGGCGGCTGGCCAGAAACCGGGAAAACCGCCAGGAGTGTAATTTGCGTCACCACGAGACCAGTACTGGCTGAGGGAACGTGTAAATCCACTGTAAGCACCACTTCTTCTGCTTCTACGGCTGCTACTACTACTGGTACTACCATTACTAACACCACTACTACTGCCATTGCTACTACGACTGCCACTACCAATACCGCTACCACTACTACTGCTTCTCGTGCAGCTACTGCTGCTGCTGCTGCTGCTGCTCCTGCCAACTTCGTGACGAGTGCCTACCACCTACTACTGTTTACGATGCCGACGATTGGTTCCACTCCTACTCGAAAGAGTACCGCGGCAACTGCTGATGCTCCTATTCCTCCTGCGCTGTTGATGTCAGGTGTCCGAAGAGGCACCGAGCGTCGGCAGTGACTGTGCTGCAGCTCGCAGGGTTGAGGGTTGAAGTGTGCAGGGCTTTTAAGTTTCAAGGGTTTTGCGGTTGGATGCAGGATTTAGGCTTTCAGCCGTGCCCCTACATCCATGAATTCACGATACTGAGTAGTCTGACATTTCACAGTTCAGACCCAACAATCCGGAGTCTTAAACCCTACACCCAATCGATAAACCCAACACCTCAGATCCCCAAAGCCCATAACTCCAACTACCCCTAAACCCTAAACCCTACAACCCATAAGCCCTACAACCCATAAGCCATAACCCCAAACCCTTAACTCCAACTGCATTTGGATTGTTCTCTAAATGAGGGTCCCTTTTAGAGTCTTTTTTTGTCAGGGTGCCGCACTATGCTGGGTTCCCAGAAGGGGACCCTAATTTATAGAGCTATCCGTATAAAACCCTTATAGTGCCCTCATAGAAGCCCTATAGAACCACCCCAAAAAGGGACCCTAATTTAGAGAACTGCTCCTTTCCCGGTATCTGAGGTCTTGGCCATCCGGAGCTATGTCGGCGGAGGCCCGGGGGTGGTGTTGTGAAGTTGTGGGTTTCTGGTTGACTTCCTTTGAGGGTTTAGGGTCGAGAGTCTGCGTTAAAGGCGTTTCTGGCTCAGGGTGTGGGGGTTCGGGTTTCATGCCCCCTAGTATGTACGTATGTATGGATAGATGTACGTAGCGTGTATGTATGTACGGAGATAGAGTTTTCGGTTGTAACGGGGTTGCAGCTTCTTCGATTTGGGACCGGGGCCGAGAGATCAGGTGATTTCTGGGCTACATCACGTGCTTAGGCCTCAGCATGTGCGTAGATGGGAAACCCTAAAGCCTATGCGCAGAAAGCCATTGCCGTGGCTATGGCAGGTGCATCTACAAGGTGCGAGGACCATGTAGCCTCCTGGCTGCAAACATTGTGTGAGCCCTAGACAACGGAGCCACACTCGAAGCGCCCGAAGCCCGAAACCCTGAAGCACCTAAGTCCTGAACCCTAACCCTAGGCTCCGAATGCCGGGTACCAAACACTCCCCCCAAGTGCGAAGTTTGCAGGGTCTAGGGTTTAGGGTTTAGGGTTTAGCCCCAAAAAGAGATCTTACGAAGGATCCCTAAACCCTAAACCCTAAACCCTAAGCCCTAATCCCTAAAACCCTAAACGATCTTACCGGAAGCCGCCTGCCAATCATCATTGCAAGGAAACGGTGAAGCATGCGGCTTCTGTCACTTGCCACATGGGGAGATGCCCCGGTTGGACAAGAAGCAAAGGCCGCTCTTCCCGCAGGAATTGAGGTGTTTGGGTTTGGGTTTGGGTTTAGGGTTTAGGGTTTAGGGTTTAGGGTTTAGGGTTTAGGGTTTAGGGTTTAGGTTAAATCGATGCGGCTTCTTTCACGCTTCTTCTAACTATCCGAAATTAGATTCTGTACACACGGGTTGCCTTCTAGAACAGTTTGAAGAGCCCTCAAGCCCGAGGGGACGAAATCGTAAGGAAACCGCCAAACTTTATCAGCATCCTTGAATTGTAGAGGAGCTGAATGAGAGGAAGGGCGGGGTTACTATACGGATTTATCGGTTTAGGGTTTTGGTCGGAGGATGTTTCTTTTGAGGCGGGGCGTTGGATGAGGCCGATTCTTTTTCAGGGCTTTTTTTGTTGCAAGTCGTCAAGCCGAAACTGTTTAAGCCGAAAGCCTAAACTCTACCCGCGGAGCCGGCCGACCCCCTGAACCCTAAAACCCCAAACCGCTGATATCCTAAAGCCCCTGAACCCTTAAAGCCTCAACTCCAAACCCCAAACCCTAAATCCTAAACCTTGTATACCCTAAACCCTACATCCTAAACCCTAAACCCTATATACCCTAAACCCTGAATCCTAAACCCTATAAGCCCCAAACCCTAGGCCCTAAATCCAGACATGTCCCGCTCCCCGTCCTGGTAAGGCGCATGCTCCGAGCTCTGAAAGAGGAGGAGGTTCTAGAGCTGCTGTCGCTGGGCGCAGTGTTTTGCGGGTTTCGGGGTTTTAAGGGTTTTAGGGTTCAGGCTTTCATACAGAGGCCTTATAGTATTTTTCTATATAGTCTTTTCATAATTATAGTATCATATAGCCCAAAACCCTATTCTAATTAGTAAGGCCTCTATACTGGGCACCGGGTTAGATCACCGGAGGGTCTAAGTGAAAAGCTAAACGCCCAAAGCCTTAAGTGCTGAACTAAGCCTTAAACCGTTAAGCCCAAAGCACAAAGCTCTTAACCCTAAACCCTAAACCCGAAGTCCTAAACCCTAAGCCCTAAACCCTAAACCATAAGCTCTATGGCCTAAGCCCTAAGCCCTAAGCCCTAAAAAGCCTCAAGCCTTTATACCCTGAAGTCCTCGCCTTACGCACACTGTCAAACCCTTATAGACCCTTGCCTTAAACCCTCAAACCCCTTGACCCTTGCCTTAAACCATCAAGCGCCCTTGAACCCCGAAACCCTTAAGCCCGAAGCCCTAAAACCTGAACCCTGAGACCCTTAAACCCAAAGCCCCTAAACCCCTAAACCCCAAACCCCTAAACCCCTGAACCCTTAAACCCTAAACCCTAAACCGCTAAACCCCTGAGCCCTTAAACCCTAAACCCTAAACCCTACACCCCTAAACCCTAAACCCCTTCAATGCAAGCAGGAAGAACCCTTAAACCCTTGAGCCCGAAAGCCGTCTCTAGGGCTTTGGCCCAAGAAGCTGTGAGCTCCAAAGTCTAGAGGCCTCAGGCCCCGATCTTGAGACAAAAAGAAGCAGAGACGGGGTTTTGGGGTTTGGGGTTTAGGGAGCGTTTAGGGCCTAGGGTTTAGGGTTTCGGGTTTAAGGAGTGTTTAGGGCCCAGGGTTTAGGGATCAGGGTTTAGGGGTTGAGGGTTTAGGGACGTAGTAAGTAGCGTTGCTTTTAGGGTAACTGCACCTTTAATCATAATCCCAGGCGATGTATTTGTAGCCATGCTTAAGAAAACCCTTCATCCTGCAACTAGGCTCCATAGCTCGTGATGTGCTTGGAACTCGACATGCTGAGTGCTCAAACCGGCTCCTGACGCCCGAGGCTGGCAGTTACGATTATGTTTGCTGCTATCGGCTATGATATTCTTACCGGACCATAACAAACCCGGACCCTAAACCCTAAACCCTAAAGTGCGCAGCCCCTGAGCAGCATGGTTTTGTTTTTTTTTTGGCGTAGTCTAGTTTCGAGCAGGGCCAGACACTAGTATATCCGAGGGCTCCATGGGTTTAGGGTTTAAGGTTTAGGGTTTAGGGTTTAGGGCTTCCCGAAAAACATGCAAAGCTTGCAAGCCTGAACTAAACCCATAGACGGTATCAACTCTCGTAGACCCTCTACAACTCCCCATGCCGCCCATATACAAGCCCCCCCACAAACCCTAAACCCTAAAGTATTACCTGAGATAGAGGTCTCAAGGACCAGTAGCAATGTTGTTTGACAGTCTAGTTATGCCATACTTTTGATGATAGAAATCCTGCATTTCCTTGAGGACCCTAAACTATGGGAATCATGGTATATTCCTTGTCATGGGTAATGCAGGATTTATATCACCAACCGTAGTATACCCAAAACCTAATTCTAATTAAGGAGTCATCGCTTTACACCCCGATGCTCTTCCAGAACCAGTGCGGAGTCTCCTCCAGAGCCGATAGGGTCTCCTAATGCGGCATGTTTCAACCCCTACGCAAGAACAAAATCACCTTAAACCGAAATCCGTCAGATGAAATCACTCCCCCAAGATCAAGAAACCCCAAACCCCCCAAGCCCTCAACCCTCAACCCTCAACCCTCAACCCTAAACCCTCAACCCTAAACCCCAATCCCTAAACCCCAAACCCCAAACCCCCAAGGCTCGCACACCTTCGAGCGCGGGTGGCGCAGATGCAGCTCCAACGGGTTGTTGGACCCTCCGACAGCCATCCTTAGGGGCCTTTTTTTCTTCGGGGGTCTAGGATTTAGGATTGAGGATTTAGGGTTTCGGATTTAGGATTTAGGATTTCGGATTTAGGGTTTAGGGTTTCGGATTTAGGATTTAGGGTTTACTCTTTAGGGTTTAGGGTTTAGGATTTAGGGTTTCGGCTTTAGGGTTTAGGGTTTAGGATTTCGGCTTTGGGGTTTGGGGCACTTTTTTTGGTTGCAGGCTCAGAGATTGTTGATGCAGTGGGACCCTCGGTTTAGGGTTTAGGGTTTACTGCTTGTCAGTTGGGTCAGGATCCGACTATTGCAGGTTGCTCAGAATAGGGGGGGGGGATTTCTTATGGGCAAACCGCATCTGGCAAAGGCACTTGCAAGATTGCAGAGATTTGATGCCAGTTGTCAGAGCCGCTTTCTTTTTTTGAAAGGTGCGTTCTAGAATTTCGATGCAGACTTCGTGGACACTTCAACAAAGGAAGTTCGAGTAGGCGCGGCCGCGAGTCAGCATCGTCCCTGCTCCTAAAGCCTTAGTGGTCATCTATTGTCTGTTCCAACTTCCTTTGCAAACCCGAAGCACTGAACCTGAACTCTCGCTCAAAAGGACCGGTTTTGCAGCTCATGTCCGACCACCTCAATAGCTTACCAGAGATAGAAGGCCTGCAGAGATTCGAATAGGGGTGTAGGATTTAGGGCTTGAGGTCTAGAGCTTCGGGTCCAGGGGTTAGGGTTCCTTTTAGCATCCGTTGAAAGGTCTGCAAGAGTTCTTTGGTTCTTGAGGGATTCTGTAGAGGGTTCTATAGCTCAACCGAGGTGGAATCTCTTCGTTGTTTGAAAATCAAAGGAGCAAAGTAAGGCCACCATAAGGCCTTCATACAAGCACTAGAGTACCGCAAACACATGGTTTGAAGCAGCGCTAGGTACAGTTTTAGATGGATTTTTCCCCAGTTCCCCAATACCCAACCTTTAAACATTTTGGGCTCTTATTTTTCGTAGTAACCTGAAAGTTTAACCTTTTGTTTCCCTGGCTTATTGGGGGGAAGTAAG
>CAJNDV010034831.1:1601-28409 GCA_905221635.1 Symbiodinium sp. CCMP2456 | reverse complement strand
TCCTACAACGACTTTTGGGTCACACGTTGAAGCCTCGCGGTTCGAGTGTCGGCTTACAATTTAGGGATTTAGGCTTTAGGGGCTTTGGGGTTTAGGGGTTTAGGGTTTAGGGTTTGGGGGGTTTAGGGCTTGGGGGTTTAGGGGTTTAGGGTTTACAGGTGTAGGGTTTAGGGTTTCGGGGTTTACCTACAGTCTCCATTGTAGTTCCTTGTTTTGGTTTAACCAGTTCCAAATTAAGGATCCTAAAAGGTAACCCCAAAAAGGAACGACTATGAAGACTCTAGGTAGGGTTCAGGGCGAGCCACGAACATCCCCAAAGCATCCGGAACAACGCTGTTCAGGATCTAAGGTTCTGAAGGCGAAACCCCTAAACCCTAACCCGTAAACCCTGAACTCTGAACACTAAACTAACCCTAAATCTTAAACCCTGAACCCTAAACTCAGGCTTCGCCGTTCTTACGGTCCCTGTGAGCCCTCGGACCCTTGCAGCTTCACTGACTCCCCGCCACTCCCCTGTCACGCAAACCGAAATCAACAGAGATCGCTCAGGGTTTAGAGGTAATGTAGGGGCCTTAATAACTAGCATAGGGTTTGGAGTATGCTATACTACATTTAGAATAGGGAACCCCCAAACATGGTGTTGGTAATTACGTAGGCTTCTATATTACCGTGTACAAAAGGCTTCTAATACAGCCTGCAATAAGTTTTCGTGCTGAAACCGAAACCGTATCCTCCGTCTCGAAGATGGCCAAGAGACAGGCGGGTCCGTTGAAGCTTCTCGTGGCCTGACGCATTCTTGCGTGGCTTTCCTTGGCTGACTTCTGAACCCCTCCTAAAAGTGAAACTTTTAGCCTACTATTACAGTTCATATAGAAACCCAAAGAGTTAGAGTCCTAAGAGCCAACCAGAAGAACGCCAAGTTTCGCTCATAGTACCGCATCCAGGCGGCCAGAGAAAGGAGCCAAGCTGGAGCCGCGGGAGTCTCCTCAGATCGCGGTCGGCGACAGCTTTGCAGCCGTAGGGCTTCGGATTGAGCTGTTGTTTGGGCTTAGGGTTTAGGGTTTAGGGTTTCGGGTTTAGGGTGTATACGGTTTTGCTTGTTTTGCCTCTGTTTCACGGCTGACCTCTATGAGTGTCAGATGCAAGCCAGGTTTGGGAACCACCGGCAAGGATACTGGAAGACCGGAAAGCGCCGCTGGTGAAGCTTTCGACGCGTGTTGCTTGACTTTGGTTGAATAGGAGCAACCCTCACAAAACCAGTGAACCCTCATTAATTCGAAAGCGAAAGTAAAGCCAGCCACAGAAGTGTAGAATCAACATACCTACCTCAAAGCTTGAAAGCCAAAACAGTGAAGCTTAATAAAGCCACAGGCAGACGGAGCATCGAGCTGCGCAAGTTCACAGCTTCGCAGCCATCCGGCCTCTGTCTCATTAAGCTTTCCAGCCTCGGGGTCAGATATGAGCAACCCTAAACCCTAAACCCAAAGCCCTAAACCCTAAACCGTGCTCAGGTTTCTGGTTGAGAGCCCTGTTGAGGGCCTTTGGGGCTTAGGCCACGGTTTGGGCTTTAGGGCGGGCCAAGGTTTGGGTCCTTAATGTGGGCTCCACATCAGCATAAGTGTTCACAAGAAGGGTTTAGGGTTTAGGGTTAAAGTAAAAGCAAGTTGTCCCACAATTTTGTCCCAAGCGTTCGTTGCCATGCGAATGAAAGTACCGAAACCCTGAACCCTACCAGAGAAACTCGAGGCAAGTAGCTTGGAGGAGAGCGAAGCTGTGTGCCAACCTGACACTTCGCAGAGCTTCTGTTGACTGGGCGTTACAACGGTTTGGGTTTAGGGTTTGGGGTTACAGGGCTCTTTCAGGAGTTGTCCAGGCTTTTGTTGGGCTTTAATTTTTTGGTCTTGATAGGTGGAATAAGGCGCAGGTGTAAATTACAGTGTGAATATATATATATATACACACATATATATATATATATATCAGGACTATAATACTGAATACATATTCATACTTAATGCTTGCTCCGAAGCCTACAATAGGGCTGAAGGTTTTCGGTGGTACACCGGATTCCAACTTCGGGGGATTTTGGGGGTGCATGATTTCCTGTTTAAGGATTCCGTTTGCTGTTGGGGCATTTCGGGGTTTAGAGTTCAGGGTTTACGACTACGGCCTTCACTATAGGTCTTGCCAAAGTGTCATGCGAGACGAGTTGGTGATGTGCAGCGTTCTCTGAGACCTCGCTGCGGCCGTGTTCCGTCTGTGCAGGGTGATCTTACTTAGGTTGGGGCTGCAGGTCTCAGAGTTGCTCGAGGTTGGTCTGCAGCCACCAGGCTGAAGCTACCGCCAGCAACGATGATATGGCAGCCGACTCAAGTTTGCAGGCTTCATGCATCCACGGCTTCGCTGTATATCTTGGCCTCACATATCGGGATCATGCTTTGAACAAGGTTTAACGGGACTCCCAGGGAATGGCTATGATTTCTTGAACCACCTCGCCTCCGATGCTGCTTCTTCTCCAGCACATCCCGGCTGATTGAGGATGGCCTTGCGGCTGGGGTTAGGGCTTATGGTTTCGGGGTTTAGGGTCTAGGGCCTAGGGGTTTAGGGGTTTTGGGCTTTGGGATTTAGCGCTCTGGGGCGGTTAGGGTTTAGGATTTTAGGCTTAGGGTTCCAAACTCTATATGTTTTATCCGACAGGAAACACTCGCTAGTGCAATTCCCAAGGGTTCTTTACGACAGTTCTTGAAAAAAGTTTCGGACCGATGATCAAACAGCTGGTTGTGGAAAGGGCAGACGCCTTTCGACAACACACTTTACAGTCTCTACCCAACCAGCTGCTCAACGACCTCCTTTGATACAAGTTTATCGATGAAAGAAATCAACCAAAAAACAATAATCCCTACACACCTACAGCTCAAATCCCCAGCCAACCGAGCACATAAAGCCTAAACCCCTGCCTGTTTAGTGTGAGGACACCAACCAAAAATCTAATCCCTACACACCTACAGCTTGAACCCCCTGCCTTCTTTGCTGTAAGGACATCCAGCAGCGCAAGCTCTGCATCCATTCACGCAGCCCCGTCGATCTTTGCTTTTTCAAGCCTGCCCGGCACTAAACCCGGCCCTGCAACAGGGTTTAGGGTTTAGGGGTTTAGGGTTTAGGGTATAGGGTTCAGGTAGAAGCCAGAAAGTTGGAACATCGTTATACTCATGCCTTTCGGGTGGAGTGTAGGGAATCCCTGCAGGATTTTTGCTAAATCCACGTTCCAGCTTTCTGGGGTCTATGTTTGCCTGTCTGCCCCTCTGCAGGTATTTATGCATGCACACATACTTTCACAAGGTGCTTGTTGCGTATGTGGGCACGTGTACACATATAGGTGCATAGATTAGATAGCTAGCTAGATAGATAGATAAACAAGTAGATCGACAGATCGATAGAACGGTAGAGAGACAGGTAGACAGACAGGGTTCAGGGTTTAGGATTTAGGGTTTAGGGTCTGGGCCACCGCTGGGTCATCGAAAAAGGGGTGTTAATGCATGACGAGCTTGAGGTTTCGGACTTTTGTTGAGGAAACTTCCTTGGGTTTAGGGGTGTATTGTTTAGGGTTTTTGAAAGTCCCCTCCAAAACTAATGCCAAACAAAACACATGAGTCCTTAAGCTCGAAAGCCCCAAACACCGAACAGTCCTGGATGTCGTAAGCCTTTATAGCAGGTGCTTAGGACTTGGCCGAGAGACTCTAGGCTTCTCAGCCCTATTCCCTAAGGGTCCAAGTAGTCCTTATTTATGGTTTTAGGTACCCCAAAAGGCCCCAAAGTCCTTTACTAATGGGTACTTGGGCTTTTAGGAATTTTTAATCTCCAACGTAGTCCGTTTTTTGTGTAACTGCGTTTTTATACCAGGATCCTGAACATGAAGATGTCCACTAGTCAAAGGGAGCTGTACCCAAGAGCACCGTCTGCCCTAAACCCTAAACCCTAAACCCTAAACCCTAAGCCGCTTTCAACCCACAATCCGCCAGCACGAACATCTCTTTAAACAACCTAAGGGTCCATGTACCCAAATAGCTTATACCTTGGCCCCAAGGGACTCCTTTAAGGCCTATGTATATACTATTTGGGTGCCTGGACCCTTAGGGATATACCAACACACCGCCGCAAAACAATCTACTACACCCCAACTGCAGATGGCAAACTGAGCAAGGGACTCGGATTTCAAGCCCCAGTCAACATCATGTAGGGGCCTAAATAATTACCTGTACTATTTTTTTGGGGGGGGGCCTCCTTGTTATAATAATAGTATATCAGGCCCATATATTGGGCGCGTCCTCCTTAAAGAGAAACCCGGCAAGTGCATCCTGAACTTTAAACTCTAAACTGCCCTAAACCCAAAAAATACATTAAACGCGAAACACCCGAAACGAATAAAACCCCAAAGCCCAATCTAAAGCCCTGAAACAACAACCCTTAACCCCCAAACCCCTACCCTAAACCCCTAAATCCCAAAACCCAAAACCCTAAACCCTAAACCCCAAAGCCCTAAACCCTAAACCCTAAACCGAACCCTAAACCCTAAACCCCTAAACCCCCAAACCCAACAAAAACCCTAAATCGATGAGGGCCGGGCCGGCTCGGAGCTGCGCGGAGGCATCTTTGAACAATTGCGCCTCCAGCTTGCTGAACCTCAGGATACCCCAGTTTTGGGGCTTATTAAGGTTTAGGGTTTAGTAAATTAGGGTTCAGGGTTTAGGGTGTAGGGTTTCGGGTTTAGGGTTTAGGGTGCCCATAGGCCCTAAAGTAGTTCCTTTTTGGGGTTACCTTGTAGGATTCTATATATGAACCCCAACAGGAACTACTTTAGGGCCTATGGGTACCGTTTGGGGCCTTAATCTGTAGAACAGGGTTTGATAAGTTTTTGGTAGCAGGGCTGAATAAATGGGGCTGAGGCGGTAGGTTATAGGACATATTTATGATGAGAAACTGGGGAGTCGTTTCCTCAGGCTTTTGTGTCGGATCCGAGCTGTCTAGTCAGTGGGTTACTCCACGGCCAGACCGCCTGCCTCCGGTCACCGTCGCAGTTTAGGGTTTAGGGTGAAGGGTTTAGGGTTTAGGGTCTACTCCCACATCCAATGCACTTCAAGGACTTACATCGCTGTCCTCGAGGCGTACCCAGTAGAACCCGGCGGTTTGACGGCTCCCGCTGTTGGTGAACATTCTACCGAAATCGAAATCTCTCCACAGTCTCGCATCAGCTGCATCCGCCGGAGCCGAATCTATGGTAACATCCAGTACTGTGACAATCCAGAAACTGGTTCATCGCGCTCCAACCACAGAGCCGTGTGTATACTTTGTTTCCTTGCCCAGGTTGACCCCAAACGTCTGCCACACTGTGGGCGCTGAATCTGCGAAGGCAGCGCAAGCTTCCAACATATGTAAATCAGCTATAAACATGTGTTGTAGCTCATGCACATAACTCATTCTGTGCATATATATATATATATATGTATGTATATGCGTGTGTGTGTGTGTGTCATTAACGCCTGTGCATAGACATGACAGGCAAGTATTACATCCGGGCTGATGCCAATCTGTGGTAACTTCTGTCCTTCGACACTGCGGGACTACTGCACAAACCCTAAACCCTAAACCCTAAACGGCCGCTGACAACTGGAAGTTTACAAGTTCACTTCTACCAGACCTGTGAAACCGCCGTCAACACCTAAACCCGAAACCCCTAAACCCTAAACCCCTAAACCCTAAACCCCTGAACCCTAAACCCGAACCCCCTGAATTTTGGCCCTAAGCCCTAAACCCCTAAACCATAAACCCTAAACCCCTAAACCCTCACCCCTAAACCCTCAAACCTAAACTCTAAACCCCTAAACCCTAAACCCCTAAACCCCTAAAAACTTGCTAAAGCAAGGCCGAACCTCCATGTTCCCGCATCTGTCACGGTAGCAGAAGGCGTGCTACAGTAGGCCCATGCTTCCGGGGACTGTATTACTGGGTCCAGGGTTAGTGTAGGGTTTAGGGCAGGGCCAGAACTATGAGGTCCTTGGAAGCACAGGGTTTGGCTTTCAAGCTCATGTTCTTTTGGCTCGTCGAGGTTGGGCAGCGCTCCAAGGTGATTTATGGGGGTTTCGTGCTGCCGCCTTCTTCATGGGCTTGAGGGCTGCATGACTTGAAAATTAGCGGACTGTTTGGTGTGTCCAGTTCCCCCACATGTTGTGACCGTAGGTCCCATATGTAGTGCTGTATGCGAATGTATGCCGGCACCCAGCAGATGCAGTCGTTCAATACCCAGCGCTAAAAGTGCCTTGCATCGTGAAAGCCTCCACAGATCATAGCCGAAGTAAGAAACTGTTGATCTTAGGGTTTAGGGTTTAGGGTTTAGGGGTTTAGGGTTTAGGGTTTTAGGGGTTTACGGTTTAAGGTTTAGGGGTTTAGGGTTTAGGGTTTAGGGTATTGAAGCACGCTGAACGCTCGACCTACAAACCCCCTGGAAAAACATATTGAAACCCTAAACGGCCCTAAACCCTAACCTGCAGCCCGGCGACATGTTTTTCTGCAGATGTGCGTTGGCTTTTCCCCATCGACTTGCCATGAGCCTCTCTTCGGGAGAGTCCGTGCGCTTTTGTGGCATTCGGCCATTGTCTCTCCTGAGTCCAGCATGTTTAGGGCTAAATATAGGGGCCTTAATTCGAATCGGGTTTTGGGGTATATTATACTATCATTATAACAAGGAACCCCCCAAAAGTATAGGTAATTGTTGAGGCCCCTGCATTAAGGGCTTCTACTTGGTAAATGAAGGCGGGTCTGCAAGCGCTTCAGGGAAAGTCCAGAGTGGCACAGAGCCAGGAGTCCGCTTCAGCTTGCGTCAGTGGTCCGTATACGATCTGTGCTGCCGTATACCATTCAAATCTGGGTTACATACTGGCTATCCCTACAGTAAGGGTCCATGTGCCCAAATAGTATATACATCGGCCTTAAAGTAGTCCCTATATTATACTTTTGGGGTACATGGACCCTTAGGGGATACGACAAAATCACACAGGATTGTCGTTATCATCCTAGAAATTCCTAATATAGAAACCCTGCATTCTACTGTGTAAGGTACATAGGACAATGTAGGTAAGCGGATCGTATCATTCATCATGTCGACCCCGATGTAACAGCGGAGGACTGCTGCTGTGAGGATGGAGCAGTTTCGAAGCAGCAGCCGCGAAATGTCACTGGTAACCAGTTGTAGGATTTAGGGTGTACTGGTAGGGTTGAGGGGTTTTACATTCCAAAAGATCTGCTTCTGAGGACGGCAGGTGATGTAGGAGAACCCGCTACTGCAAACACAAACGCCAGCCGAACTCTGAGTCCCAAATCACCTTCCCGAGATTGAAAAGCCACAGCAAGCTTACAAATACATCCCTCAAGCAAGCAAAGCCCTTTGATAGAGCCTTTCTGGCCCTTCCTAGACCCCCCAACTACCCTCTATTATCCCCCAAATACCCACTATTAAGGACCATAAGGGCTCTATTAAAGGGCCATTGGGGGGTCCTGGTTCATAGTGGGTCTTTAAGCGATTATGCCGGGAAGTGGCGGGTGTAGGTCTGACCACGAGGCCTCCTCCTACACTCCTCGAAGATCTAACCCCAAACTCTAAAACCCAAACCCCAAACCCGGATTTAGGGTTTAGGGTTTTAGGGCTTTAGGGTCTAAGGGTTTTAGGGTTTTAGGGCTTGAAATTTAGCGCAACCCCAGACCTCAAACAATACACCCTAAAGTAGCGTTACAACCGTAAACCGCAAAGCCCGAACCCAAGCCCTAAGTTCTAAGCTCTGATCGTAGGCAAGCGTCAGCCACATGCAGAGGCGAATCAACCAGTCTCGTTCCATCTTTTTGCTCTTTGACCGGCCCTCCTCCTCCATGCCAGGGCTTACCTATAGTCTCCGTTGTAGTCCCTTTTTTGGGGATGCCTTACAAAATCCTGAATATGAATATATATATATATATATATATATGGTTAAACCCAAAAAAGGAACTACAATGGAGACTACAGGCATATTGGCAACAGTTTTCTTTGTGGGGTGCATAGGCTGTTCTGAATAGGCTCGTAGTTCAGAGACCTTGATGACTCATAATGGGGTTTGGGGGGGCACATTATTTCACAAGAAAGCACTTTAGGGAAACGCAGGGGATGCAATTAGAAGTTATGGCTTTGCGAGGTGTGAAAAGGTTTGACCGAACTCTGGTTCGGGGGTTTGTGATCTAATGTAGGGGCCTTAATGATTCGAATAGGGTTCTGGGGTTCCTTAGTATAACTATAGTATCATTTACCCCAAACCTTATTCTAAGTTTGAAGGCCCCTATATAGAACACCATCATGGATCCCTTATTTAGATCCCTTTAAGGATCCCGTTAAAGGAACCCTGCTCTAATTTTTCAGGCCCCTATATTATGCGTCTAAGATGGTTTAAGCGGTGCACTGCTTGCAGGATCCTGACAGGCATATAACCGGGCTCAACGATTTCGGGCATGCAGCTGATAGTCGTCTCCGACCTGGGTTTAGGGTTTAGGGGTTTAGGGTTTAGGGTTTCCAGGTTTAGGGTTTAGGGGCTTAGGGTTTAGGGTTTCCAGGTTTAGGGTTTGGGGGTTTAGGGTTCAGGGTTCAGGGGTTAATCAGATAAAACACACAGACTGCGAGGCCCTTCTCGCTGAGGCCGCTTTGGGGTTTAGGGTTGAGGTTTCAAGTAGAGTTCGCAGGCTTACTTGGAGGGTCGGGAGACTTAGTAAGTAGGCATTAAGTAGACTTATAAGTACCCTAAAAGGGACCCAAATTGGGGCTATATAGTACTTATAAGTCTATAAAATAACCATTTACTAAGTCCCCCGACCCTCCAAGTACAGTACAGCAACAAGGGCTCCCGGTTGTGCTCCCCGGCTTTGACCTTTTCCGAAACCCTAAAACCCTAAAGCCCTAAACCCTAAACCCCTAAACCCCAACACCCCTAAACCCTAAAAAACCCTAAATCCCCAAACCCTAAAACACCCTAAACCCCCTAATAAACCCTAAAAAACCCCAAAACCCCCAAACCCCTAAACCCGAAACCCTACACCCCTAGACCCTAAACTCTAAACCCTACATAAACCCTAAACCCCTAAACCCCCACACCCTAAACCCTATTCTCTAGAAAGCACCAGGCCGTCCTGCAAAAGGCTCCACAGCTCTTCTTCAGAGTAGGGAGCACTGGACCCGGAGGCAGTCCTCAGGAGTCTTCTCAGGTTTAGGGTAAGGGTTTAGGGTTTAGGGCTTAGGGTGTAGGGTGCAGGGTTTAGGGTGTAGGGTTTCGGGTTTGGGACACGGGTTCAGGGGTTTTAGGGTCTAGGGTTTCGGGGTTTAGGGGTTTAGCGGTTTAGGGGTTTAGGGTGTAGGGGTTTAGGGTTTAGGCGTTCAGGGTTCATAGGGTTTAGGGTTTAGGGGTATAGGGGTTTAGGGGTTTAGGGTTCAGGTTTCGGGTTTAGAGGGTCAGACGGCATGACTTTGCAGGTATCTAGCTTAGGATTTCATTTCGGTTGAAGACTTGGACTTAGCCCTAAACCCTAAAAACTAAACCCTAAACCCTAAACCCAACCCCTGAGCCCACTGTTTTGGGACTGACCTCTGGGGAGCGCGCTGGAGCGCAACCTTCCGACCAGAAACCCTTTCCTCAGAGAACCCAATACCCCGTAATTAAGGAATAGGGGCCTTAAAGGGATCTATAAGGGTCTCTATAAGGGAATGAAGGAATATACCTTAAATTGTAGTGGCCTTCATATTATGATTTAAAGGATCTCCCTTAGTTAAGGGGTAATGGGATCCCTGGGAACTAAGTAGCTAAGCCAGGGCACAAAAACCATCCCTGCTGATAGCTAGACAACGTTTCAAGCGGTTCCGCTGATTTCCCCCAGCCCGAATATAGAGGTGCAACAACATCAAGTCTCAACAAATTCCTGAGACATTGTCCTCAAACAGCCCTATAAATTCGATGAAGTCCTGTGAAATACCTGGAGAATCCTAGTGAGACACCCTATACCCTACAACCCTACACCTTTAGATCCCAGGTGCCACAGGCCTATGGATTCCACTTTCTAAGCCGAAGATACAAAACTCGGATACCGCCTTCTGCCCCCCGGTCAATCAACCATAAAGCCTCACAATATACTAACCCTAAGGGTCCATGTGCTCATATAGTAAATACATTGGCCTTAATGTAGTCCCTATATAGGTACTTTAGGGAAGCACCCTCTAAGACTTAATCGGAACTGAACCCTAAACCCTGAAAGGTACCCTCCCAAAACACCCTAACTGACCCTCAACAAAACCGTAGGAGTCCCCATTGAACCCATGACGGCTTTAGGGTCTACATGGGCTAGGGTCTAAATAGGGGTTTAGGGTTTAAAGGTTTAGAGTACAGGGGTCAGAGTCCGGTGTTTGGGGTTGGGGTATTAGCTGCTAAGGTTTATTACATGGGTACTTGTCAAAATTAGGGTCCCTTTTGGGGTACCCTTAAATAATAGGTGCCGTATTATCATAAGGACCCAAAAAGGGACCATAATTTTGACAACCACCCACATGGGTACCTTATTTTGGGGTCCTTATAATAAGGATCCTATTATATGGGGTACTATAATAGGGTCCCCTATTTTGGGAAACCCTGGCACGGGTTAGTGTACGTTTCCTTCTTGCAGGCCCTTTTTCCCTAAACCCTAAACCCTCAACCCTAAACCCAAAGCAATGGCTCAGAGAGCCCGGTTGGGGAGGCAACTTGGCACCTTGACCGTTGGGTTACCCTAAACCCGAAACCCTAAACCAAAGGGGTTTAGGGTTTAGGGTATAGGAAAAGTCTATGAGGCGAGGCTCAAAAGCCTCCACTCCACAGCCGCTCCAAGACCTTCTAGGGGATCGATCACCTCATCGCTTCGGGATTAGGGCCATGCCGGCAGGCATTCTGTGCTGGACCGGTTGGATTCAGTCTGATGGCTTCTGGCGGCCAGATGGGCTATTTGGGCAGCTCTCTAAATTAGGGGCCGTTTCAGGGTCCTGTTTATAAGGCTGCCGGACTATATTGGAGACCTACGAAGGGACCCTAACTATATACCGATATACCCATTTGTTGGTCTGGGACTTCATTATGTTTTATGCTCTTCGAATTGAGACCTCAGGCGCTTCTCACGCCGAGCTGCCACATGAGTGTGATTCAGAACACTGCTAGGGAACCCTAAACCCTAAACCCTAAACCCTAAACCCATCTGTTAACCGGCTCTTCGTCCTCCGTAGATGCTCCGAGCGTGTGTTAAATGCGCAAGGAAGGATTGCGTGTGCTTCTGATTTCGGATTCAGGATCCTGACCCTTAGGGTTTAGGGTTTAGGGTTTAGGGTTTAGGGTCTAGGGTTCAGGATCCTGACCCTTAGGGTCCATGTACCTACTTTGGCCCCAAAGTACCTGTATAGCGACTACTTCGAGGCCAAAGTATCTACTAGTCGGGTACATGGACCCTAAACCCTAAACCATAAACCCTAAACTCTCCTTAGAGTGAGGCATGCTCTAGTCTAGTGACGATGGCAGCTGCAGGAGTTGAAGGGAAAACTTTCAGCAGAACGTGTCTGTCTCATCAAGTTTATCTCGAGCTTATTTCGGAGGCTTAGGGTTTAGGGGTTTAGGGTTTAGGAGACAATAACTATAACAGCCACTCATCTCAGCTGATAGACAAAGGGGCTCCGATTATCACAGTTTCACAGTGGCGAGCGCCTTCCCTGAGGCCTTGCTGCGAGCATTACCACTGTGCCTGAAGGCCCAACTTGGGTTGCCACAGCTTCAATCAGCGAGCCATGCTGCCAACATCATAAGCCGCGGCCCAAGTCGTCATTTTGTTCTTCGTCATCACCACCACCATCGTCATCATCATCAACAACAACATCAGGATCAGCATCCTTGTCATCGTGCTTGTCAACATGCTGTGCCATCGACGTTGCCAGATTGCAATCATCACAAACAACGTCAAGCACACTATCGTCATGCTGCCCACCACATGCGGCATGACTACGATCATGACGATCACCTTCTCCTGCTTCAGTACCACAACCGTCACCACAACGAACACTACGGCAAAGTGACCCTTCCTCTAGCACACAACTCTGCCGTTGCAGCGAGCCACCCTGCGAGCATTTCGCGCCAGCTCTTCGTCCGATGCATCCACATCGAAGGCATGAATGAGCCTCAAGGGTAGTTCTCCAAATTCGGGTCCCTTTAGGGGGTCCTTTTTATAAGGGTGCCGTACTATATTGGGGACCCAACAGGCACCCTAATTTACAAAACTACCCTAAAAAAAGGGAAGCTCACACAACGGTGTACACTGAGGTCCAGCTTGGGGAGGAGGCGCAACACCACCTACACTACCGAGGCCGACTGTTTTGAAGCAGAATGCCTCAAGGAAACATGTGGGGTTTGGAGGAGGGTCTGAAGTGAATAGTTTAGGGTCTGGGGTTTAGGGTTTGTTTGGAGGGTTTGAGGTGAATAGGCCCTTTTGACAACTTGCACAATTCTCGTGTTCTGCATGGTGCCCTACAAGCTAATCCCCAGGCGTGCCGAAAACCGCTTCTTCCGGGCAATGAAAGGGTTCCTTTGAACGGTTTCTTTGAATGCCTTCTATAAAAAAGGTACTATGCGGATTTAATATTGGGGGGCATTACCTGTGATTTCATTCGTTGATCGAAGGAGGAATGAGCTGAAAAAAAACATGTAAGCCAACTATTCCAAACATTCGTTTTGTTAGGTAGTTCACAAAATTATCATGTACAGGGGCAGATATAGATTTCCTATATAGTTTTCGTACATACATACATACATGCATGCATGCATGCATACATACAGCCGTACATGCATGCATACATGCATACATACAGTGGGTATACTAGAAATATAGATATATCTATATATATATATATACTTATGTGCATAAATATATACATATATATAGATCATTCAAACGCGCGCTCCCACAGGGCTGCGAGACTTGGCCTCGTCGGACCCCACTTCTGATCACTGAGCTCCAGCGCACCTTGGTCTTGCTGAGCTCTCTCATTAATGATGCTTTGGTTTTAGGGTTGAGGGTTTTAGGGTTTAGTTAGGGGTTTAGGGTTGAGGGTTTGGGGCCTTAACAACTAGAACACCGCTTCGGGCATTTGAGGCATACTATGCTACTAGTATAACTACATGTGTTCGGGTTTAGGGCTCAGGGTTTACGATTGAAGAGGTCATATCCTATGCTGCGATACTCTCTGCTTCTTTAAGGGCAGATGGCGATATACGATAGAGGCGCTTTAAAAGCATCAGATGCAGGGGTGTAATGTGGGGGCCTGAATAATTCGAATAGGGTGTTGGGGGGTTCCATATTGTGACTATATACCGTAACTTCGCCCCAAACCCTGTTCGAATTATGAAGGCCCCTATATTAAGGCAAGGGTTTTGGGAGAAGGGGTACTCAGGGATGTGTAACACAAGTGTGCTTTTGAATGGCATTTCCATACCATACACATACACTGCTGAACGACCAAGCTCCAGGCGTCTTTTTTATACCGATGAAGCCATGATTTAGCCTACACCAAAGACCTTAGATAATGTTCATGAAGATTTCTTTTAGGCTTTGCTGCAGAACTCCACTTCCTTTTTCAAGCCCGCCCTAAAGTGCTACAACCCCTCCCTCACAACGACTTACAAACCTAGATTCGCTCGCAAAAGACCGCGTACTCGCAGCCCGACATTCTGCAAGCTTTTTGAGCCCGGGTTTAGGCTGTACCTATAGTATCCATTGTAGTTCTTTTTGTGATCCTAACATTTAGGCTTAATAGGAAAACGGTTAAACAAATAAAAGAACTACAATGGAGACTACAGGTAGTGTCTGCAAGCGGCATAGACAGGAATAATCAGAGACAAGAGACCCAAAAACCACACAGAATCACGTTCTTGACCGACAACTTCACCTTAAACGTGACCCCAAACCTGCAAAGATTCAGCCACCTTTACACTTACAGGAATACCTGAAGTCATCCGATATACAATGCCCTCATGTAGAAGCCGCAATACATCAGCAAAACCATACCCCATAGCACATGTTCATTATCAAGGCCCCTTTGTCATGGAGGCCCCTTCCCTAAACTCTAAACCCTAAACCCTGAACCCTTTCCTTCAAAGAGCCCTTTCTATTGGAACCCCAACAGGGGATCCGGGGAGAGACATCCCAGGCACGGGCAGCTAGCTGCCTGCAGGCGTCTTGGCGGAAATTAGGATCCGCCAGGACCACCTGGGTTCAGGGGGTCGATGGTCTATAGGGTCGGCTCAGGGCTTAGAGCTTTAGGATGCCAGGACCTGACATAAGAACAAGCTGCAGGGATTCAAGTTTCAAGTTTCAGGGCTTGGGGTTTCAGCGCTTGGGATAGAGGAATTCAGGGTGCCCGGAAAATAGAATATGGGTAGTTCTCTAAATTAGGGTCCTTTTTAGGGTCCATTTTATAAGGGTGCCGTACACTCTATATATATATATATATATATATATATATATATTGGGGACCTAAAAAGGGACCGTAATTTAGAGAACTACGCATATGGTGTATCTGGAAACTTCTGTTGGGCTGAGGTCTGCCGGATCCGTGCTCGGGAGCACGAGGGGATATGGGAGAATTCGCAAGGGCCGTCGTTGCAAAAACTTCTCATGATAATTATGCTGCGAAACATCGCAGAGGTAGTTTACAATCACCGAATGATGATATCCTTTAGTATTCAGACCGACACAGTGCTAGCAGCACGATTTGCCATAAGAAGTCATTGCAAGATTCGCGCTCGCATGACCTTGACAGGAACGAACATTTTCGGGGTTGGCACATATTTCCACAGCGTTGGTGTTAACAGTAGCATCAGTATTGCAAAGAGAGGTAACTGTACGATGATGTGATGACGGGATGCTGCTGCTAATGATGACAACGATAAAGACGTCGATGAAGAGGCAATGATAATACTTGACGATGGTGAGATCAATGGTCGTGAAGATGACGGTGATGATGGTGATGGTGATGGTGATGTTGATCATGTTCGTAACTTTGATGGTACAAGGGACAGCATGGACAAGATGAACTCACTATCACCTTTGCTTCGTGTCGCATCCAGGAGTCTATTTCGGTAATTTCGGTACGCGAAGCCTAGCCAAAGTTATACTGACAAGGGATAACCCTGAGGGTCCAAGTACCTAATAATCATATACTCTTCTGAATACTAACCTACAGAAATACTACCCCTAACCCGACTATTCGGTCCTTTGGACCCTTAGGGTAATATAGGGTCTAGCCAGACTCTAGGCTGCTCTTTCCGCGAGTTTCGTGTGTGTGTGTGTATAGCTAGATCGACCGACACATATACGAGCAGAACGATAGATAGATGGGTAGATAGACAGATTGAGAGATAGACTGGGAGAGTAGATAGACAGATAAACGGACAGATCGATAGATAGACATATGGGGACGCCCTATCGGCAGGCGGCTCCAACTGCTACGAGATGCCAAGGAGAGGAGGTACGCAGGGACTTTCTTGCTTGGGATGTCCGGGCCTGAGGGCACCAATGTAGGGGCCTTAAGAATTTTCAAGAGGCCTTTGGGGTTGGGGTATATGGGGGTTTCCGAAAACAGGGGACCCTAATGTAGTACCTAAATAATAGGATCCTTATTATAAAGACCCCCAAAATAAGGTACCCCCTTCTTTTCGGAAACTCCCATATTCTACTATTAAAAAGGAACCCCAAACTACCTGTAGTCTCCATTGTAGTTCCTTTTTTTGGTTTAACCAATTATATATTGAGGATTTTATAAGGCATACCCAAAAAGAACTACAATGGAGACTATAGGTAGTATAGGTGATCATGTAGGCCTCTGTAATAGTGGCCTTAGGGTTTAGGGCCTTCGAAGGTCAGGATGGTTGCCGTAGAAACAAGCCATAAGGTCACAGGGCTTCTGCTTATCAGGCCTAGGGTTTAGGGTTCAGGGGTTTCGGGTTTCGGGTTTAGGGTTAAGTGTTTTGGGATTAGGGTTTAGGGGTTTAGGGTTATTTAGGACATAGGGTTTTCTGACTCCTTTTGCATGGATTACTCCGAAACAACAGGGCCCAAAGCCCTGAGAATGAGCTGAGGCACAGTTTCCATAGGTGGCAAGTCTGCCCGCTTGAAGAACATGTTCGTCACCTAAGGCTTCAAGGATTTTCAAGGATGAAAGTCATGGACTCACAGCATTCCTTGTTCCGGGATGCAAGAAACCAACGAGACTTGAACGCGTCCTCTTTGTGCCGCTGAGCTCTACCCTGGTGTTAAACCTTAAACTGGCTCCTCCAGAGGGTTTCCAACCCTGAACACTGCTTGGACGCATGGCTATGTGTATTCTTTGGAGGGGGGGGAGGGAGGTGGAGGTTAGCAAGCGAAGTGGAGGCCTGAACGGCTATGGAACTCGGCCTCCCTGCTGCTAACTTGCGTATGCACTTCTGCAACGCTGCATTCGGCAAACAAGCCAACCTAAAAAGACATCACAAACGGTGTGCTCCGAAGGCATATCTGCTTATCATGCCTCGCGACATACCTTCGCTACTCCACTTGCTAGGACCTATAGACTTCGTCTTAGACCAAGCCTCAAGCCGAAACCCTAAACCCTCAACCCTAAACCCAAGCCCCGAGCCCAAACCCAAAAGGCACCCTCTAGACTCTGCACTTTACAACGCCCACGGCACGCATAAGGCGCCGAGTTCTCCGGAGCACAGCGACTCAAAGCGTCGCCTTCTTCGTCGAAATGGGGTAGGGTTCAGGGTTTAGGGTTCAGGGTTTGGCAGTTTAGGGTTTAGGGGTTTTGGGTTTAGGGCTCCTACCGTAGGTTGGTTGCCGTTCTTGCATTACAGGGGTATCTAATAGGTTCGAGTGCTGTTTCTCAGTGGTTTCGGTTACGGGTTCTGGGGGGCAACTACAGCATGCTTGGCAGAAGACCGTACACCGCATGTTTACCTATAGGTGGTGGAGGGCTGAAAGCTTGTAATAAAGGGCCTCAAAAAACAAACATAGGGTTGTGGGGTACATGACAATATATTAATACTAAGAAAAAGGAACCCTAAAAGATAGCATTTAGGCTTCTACAGTAGGGGCATAGGCTTCGAAGCCCGGAATGAATCATTGCTGGAAGAACCACGCAACCCGAAACCCTGGTCCTTGCCTGAACCCTGAGAACCTACGTCATGCAGGGGCCTTAATAATTAGAACATGGTTTTGGGGCCCAGTATACTATATTTTTAATAAGGAACTTCAAAAATAGTACTGGCAATTATTTAGGCTTCTATACTATTGGGGCTCCTTAGTATGGCTTTCGCGCTTGTATGTCATCATTTGCCTTTAAGTCGGGGGGTCGTCACCGCTGAAAATGTAAAAGCCTGAGCGGGGGGAGCGTCTTCGGCGCCTCTGACGGCTATGCTGGCGCTTCATAGGGATTTAAAGAGTTTCCGTGTGGAGTCTCGTTGTGGCTCCTCTGTTGTCTTTCCCTGCTTTATGGCTAGGATCCTACAATAGAACAAAGTGAGTAACCACAAACATTCTGCTTCCATGGAGGACACAAGGAGAAGTCGAGACCGGTCCTCGACCAAGCCGAAGCCACACACACACACAAACACACACACACACACACATGTTATGTTTGGAGCTAGAAGATTAACATTCATATCGAAGCTGCAATCATGAATCTCTTATACAACCAACCCTTTATAGAGCCCGAGGCATCCCCTGCAACACCACTGCAAAACCCACGCCTAGCAACAATGTCTTATGACAGAGCGTTGAAGCTCACTGAGTGATCCCCGGGCCCCAGGCCTCAACTTTTAAGCGGTTGAGTTTAGGGTGCAGCGTTTAGGGTTTTAGGTTTAGGTCTGCGCAATTTCAAACTTTCCACAAGACCGCCAGGTTGACCAAGGGTATGCGGCCGCAACTTGATTCATTGTATGTAGTTATGAACATTATCGTGCTGTTGCACATCTTGAACTCGTCCTGGTTGGAAATAGTACTGCAGTGAGTATCTTTATTTCTATTCTTATCGCGATGTTGTTGATGACGATGAAGCTTTGTTCCTTTCCCAAAGGCTCCATGTACATTTATAGTAGATACATTGGCACCAAAGTACCTATACAGGGATTACTTTAAGGCCAAAGTATCTACTATTTGGGTACATGGACCTTTAGGGTTCCTTTTGGTTGTTCGTCAACCTTGCATGTGGCCTTCGGCTGCTGGTTCCATCCGCAGCAGACAATGAAGCGGCCGGGATTCCCCCAGCGCAGAGCCTAGATTTGGGTTTCGGGTTTAGGGTCTCGGGCTTGGGGTTTAGGGTTTAGGGTCTATGGGTTTATGCCGTGATCACTACTGCTGATGGAAGGAATCCTGAAAGGTCAACAACAATAAGGTAATGTAGGGGCCTTGATATCTATAATAGGGCCTTTGGGTATATTATACAATACTTCTAATAAGGAACCCCCAAGATAGTGTGGGTAAGTATTAAGGCCCCTGTATTACTTATCGAGATAGGTTTTTCGTCAGTCACCCGTGCTGCTGCCATGAGGACGATGACGACGACGACTGGTTACAGTCTTGTGGCTGCGATCATCACAGATTCGACTATGACTACTCGGACGGTTCTGGCGGTCTGCAGCAGCAGACGAAGTGCCAGTAACGCGGCTGCTTGCATGACACTGGCAACTTCGCTGACTGTTTCCCTGGGGGCCGTCTTATGGCCTTGAAGCCCGATCTGCATGATTCGAGGTTCCTTCAGGTGGTTTGTGCCACGGCATCTTATTATTTCGACATGCAAGCTGATTGCAAAGCGTAGGGCCATGTGGGGTGGATTTTGTAGGGGTAGCTACAACAGCTAGATTTCTTGGTGTGACCATATTCATGGGGCTTTTGTCTTGCCACAGACGACGTCTAGTCCAGGGGCTGCTCGGCACACTGACGAGCACGCTCGACCCGCGTAAAGACCTGACATACAGCCGGAGAGCATGATGTATTCGGAGTGCATACATGCTTAGTCTGTTCCTGCCTGGCGGCTCTGTTTATCTGGGTACAAGCATTGCCGGTCCATGGCTTGACTTTAATACCCCTGCGACATATACATACTTGGGCACGCACGTCGCGATATGCATGCCAAACAAATGCCGGGTTGAGCATGATTTGACATTACTACTGCAGATTCGCACTGCCCGCTAACATTCAGTCTCAGGCAACGGAAGATCACACTAATGGTGTGAGATTCTTGATATGCTGGTTACTGGTGTGCTGCTACTTATCCAAAACACTGCACCGGAGAATGAACATACCGTGCATCAGGGTTGAAGCAAATACTTTCACACAAACACGGCCACCGACAAGGCGCGCCCGCGCCTGTAACACCGTGTTTGAGGCGGTGCAGAGGATGGCATAGCAGCGAAAAGCAAGTTCATACGTTCATACAACACATATGTACACATGCACACATATGTAAAGACAATCATAGACAGATAGATCGGTATTCAAGTGTATATATATATATATATACATATGTGTATTGATAGACAGATAGGCAGATAGGTAGATAGATAGGTAGGTAAATAAATAAACAAATACCTTGATAATCAATAAATACCTGTAAAATAACTGAGCAGATAGACAGGTAGATAGAGGGAAGCTCGATGGATACATAAATAGATAGATCCATCGATAGATAGATCGATAGATAGGTAGATAGGCAGATAGATTGGTAGATAGATGGATAGATGGATAGATGTATAGATAGATAGATAGATAGATAGATAAATAGATAAATAGATAAATGGATAGATAGGTAGATGGACAGATACAGCGTAAGATAGGTAGTAAATATGCGCATGCATACGCCTGCGCACGCACTTACTTGATTGCATGCATTCACACCTACATGCATACGTACATACATACATACATACATAGTCGTACATACATACAGACATACAAACATACATACATACATACATACATACATACATACAGACAGACATACATACATACATACTTACATACATGCATACATACACACACACATACATACATACATACATACATACATACATACATACATACATACATATGTTACTTACTTACTTACTTACTTACTTACTTACTTACTTACTTACATGCATGCATGCATACGCACACACCTACACGCACACATGCAGATGCACATGCGCATACACATGCGTACACAGACACAGACACATCAACAAACAGTACACATAGACATACACATACATCATACATCCATGCCTACATACATACATCCATGCATACATACATCCATGCATGCTTACATACATCCATACATACATGCATACATGCACCCATACGCAGAATATACGGCGGCACAGAGCACAGAGACGAGTATCGGAGACCATCCCAACCCTCGGCTGCCTAGAAGTAAAGCCTTCGGCCAGAGCTTCTGAGAATACAGCCAGAACCCAGAAAAAGGAAGGTTTAGGGTGTATAGGGTTCAGGGTATCTTAGGCGGGCATCTTCAGGGTTTGGGGTTTAGAATTTAGGGTCTGGGGTCTCGGGTTCAGGGTATCTTAGCCGGGCATCTTCAGGGTTTGGGGTTTAGAATTTAGGGTCTGGGGTCTCGGGCTCAGGGTATCTTAGCCGGGCATCTTCAGGGTTTGGGGTTTAGAATTTAGGGTCTAGGGTCTCGGGTTCAGGGTATCTTAGCCGGGTATCTTCAGGGTTTTACTGCGGCCAAAGTCAAAAGCGTAAACTTCGTGCGCATGGACATGGAAAATTGGTTCTGGATGCGCGATCCGCAAGTTGGCCAGGGCCACCAGCAGGGTTGGAGACCCTGCGCAGCTCGTTCTCACCAGCCTTCGGCTTGACGACAGGGCTATATGGGAGTTTCCGAAAGTTAGGGGTACCTTATTTGGGGGTCCTTATACTAAGGATCCTATTATTTAGGGTACTATAGTAGGGTCCCCTATTTTCGGAAACCCCCATATAGCCCACAGGGTCCAAGTAGTAATGTGGTAGCTACTTTGTAGGTATTTGGGCCCCAAAAGTACTTAAGGGTTCAGGGTTTAAGGTTTAGGGTTAGGGTTTAGGGTTTGGTATTTAGGGTTTCGGGTGTACCTGTAGTCTCCATTGTAGTTAGGATTTTGTAAGGCGTACCCTAAAAGGAACTACAACGGAGACTTTAGGTAGGCAGTGGCTTCGGCTCACAAGGCTACATCCTTAAAGGTCGAAGAGATACATTTGCACATGCATATACATATACAGATGATAACATATGATGTGTGTATATATATATATAGATACATATGCATGTACAGAAAGATTGGCCTAGCATATGTCAATGTGTCACATGCTATGTTCTGTTGACCAGAACATTCGCCTTGAAACGCCCTTTGACCTTACGGAACTAATCGAAGAGGCTACGGAAAATATAGTCTAGGGGGAGTTGATACTTGGAGTAAGCTTCTGGGTGTATTGTAGTACGTTTACAATAACAAACCCTAAGGAGAATAGTTGCAAGTATTCAAGCCCCTGTATTAGACACCTCCAATCTCGCACATTTGAATCGGAACCCTAGACCCTGAACCCTAAACTCCTAAACCCTAAACCTAACCTTAACCCCTCAAAACCCTAAACAACTATAAAACCTTACAGCAACAAGCATCTAAACTTAATGCAACGGTTTAGGGTTTATAGGCTTTTTTGTCTTAGGGTTTAGGGGTTCAGGGTCAACCTCCACAAAGCTTGCTGTAACACCCTTTTACTTCTCGTACTAATGTCGTAGCAGCCGAGTAGCCCTGGACCCTAAACCCTGCACCCTAAAACCGTATACGGCCTGCCTGACGACGCCGGCCCAGTGGGAAGCGACTTTCGTCAAAGGCCGAAGGAAGCACTGCAATGAGCTCCCTTTCAGAGTTAAGGGTGAGGGCTGATGGGTTTATGGGGCTTGGGGTTTAGGGTTTTTAGGGTTGGGTGCTGCAGAGTTGATGCGTGCTTTACAAGGGCGAAAAAAGCGGGTCTATACGGTTTTCATATGGACGTTGGAGGGGCTTCGGGGGATTTTAGCCATAGGATGTAGGATCTGAGGAATCCAGGGGTTTAGAGCTTAGGGTGTAAAGGATTCAGGATGAAGCTTTCGGCTGAAGGGCTTCGGGCATGTCGACTTGGGGTTGTGAGCATTGTGAGCTTGGGGGATCTACTTGTACTCTCCATCGCAGTTCCCTTTTTGTTTAACCAAATAAAAACTAAGGATCTTAATAAGGCATACCCAAAAAGGAACTACAATGGAGACTATAGGTAAACCCTAAACCCTAAACCCTAAATTCTTAGCTTGGGGGATCTAGGTGCAGGACGCAGGATTAAGGAAAGCTTACATTTATGTCTTCAAAGGTTCAAAGCTGCAGGCCTTTAGTGTGGCCTGTTCTTCTTGCTGCCCGCCGGGAGATTCTTGATTAGGGTTTAGGGTTTTGGGGTTCCTCCGTTCCTCCTGGTAAGTATCCTGATCTTATAGTGTCGTCCTCGATTTTCTGTTATAAATCCGAAGCGTTAAACCGAATACCGGCCTGGCCTGGAAGAGCTGTGCGGCCGGACACGGCGCAGGTCAGTGTATAGTCGTGGTCCACCTGGACAAGGTTTCTTGTCTTTTGTCGGCCCATAAGACTACCTATACTCTCCACTGCAGTTCTTCTCTGTTGGTTTCAGCGGAACTACAATGTAGACTATGGGTACCTGCCTCTTTAGGATACGGAGTTACTGTTGACCAGTGCACTAGCGGATTTGTATGCTGCTCCCCAAGCCCTAAACCCTACCGTGCCGACGTTGTTTGTGCAGGATGACACACCCTAAGGGTCCATGTACTCATATAGGATATACATGGGCCCTAAAGTACCTATATAGGGACTACATTAAGGCCAATGTATATACTATATGAGCACAATGACCCTTAGACACACGGCTTTAGAGAGACTCGGGAGACCTTCCCTGAGGGGAGGTCCTCCTATTTTACGGCACGGGTATAGGGTTTAGGGTTTAGGGTTCAGGGTTTAGGGTTTAGGGGTCGTTTTCATGAGGGTACCGTTCGAAAAGGGACGCTCAGTTAAACAAAAACTACCCACCTTTACAGTAGATACTTCGGCCTTAAAGGGGTCCCTATATAGGTACTTTAAGGCCTAAGTATCTACTACGAATCTTTTAGGGTTTAGGGTTTAGGGTTTAGGGTTTAGGGTTCATGGAGCCTTAGGGGAAACAACACTACCGTTCCAAGGACCTCCCATCAAGTTCGGCATGCAGGGCATGGAGTTTAGCTTAGGGTCAAGAGCATCAACCCGAAACCGTCACCAAACCCGAAGCCCTACCTGGACCCTAAAGAACCTACCTTTTTAGGGTTCCTTATTATGATTTCTTTATATAAGTCCTTAAAAAGGTAAGTTATTTCGGGTCCAGGTAAACCCTAAAACCTATAGAGAAAAGTGCGCTGTGGGGCCGACGCGTTTTCCGTGCACAAGATTTTTTGGTGTACAGATTGTCACCGGTCACTGAAAGTTTCGGGCTTGGACTGACGCTAAACATGTTCTGCACGAAGAAGCTTACCCTAGATCACAAACATAAACCCTAAACCCTAAACCCTAAACCCCAAACACTAAGCCCGGGGGGCAACCCTGCATTTTTTTGGGCTATCCGCAAGCCAAAGACTTCGGCTCAGAGTTTGCGGGTTTTCGCTTGGATTTATAGGGCATTTAATGGCTTAGAGCTTAAATTTCCGGTTTATAGAGTTGAGGGCTTAGCGTTTTAGGGATTTCAGGGTTGAGGATTTCGGGTGTATGTTGTCAGAAGCGCTACAGCAAGACAAGGTCCAACTGAACATATGACACAATGGTACAACCTGTTTGGGCATGGTGCCCATGCAAAATCTGTGTTATACCACTTACTATACCACAACACATGAAACGGGGAAAATGTACATTGAGCCTAAGATGATCTGACAACCTAAAGAGACCACATGAAGTGCCCTGATAACCAGAATACAACTACCTGTCTATCTAAGCACTTTAGGAGGGACCCCTAATCAGGACCCTTAATCCCATTACCTTAAATAACCGTTGTATAGTCCCCATATACCCCTTACATGGCCAGGTAGTCTCCATATTAACCCCAATAACCTACAAGGGTCCCTATTAAGGGTCCCTCCTAAAGCCCTAAACCCTAAACCCCTAAACCCGAAACCCTTAGAGTAGCCCTTAAGGAACCCTTTAAAGGAACCCAGGGTCCCTCCTAAAGCCCTTAGAGTCTACACCGTACATCCGGCCACCCGTCTAAGCGCCAAAGCCCGCGCTGTGAACCTGGTACGTGAGACCGAGATAGGGCCCCAATAAAGCACATAAGCAAAAATTAGGATAGGGATATCCCATATAAACCCCCTTATAATGAAGCCCAATAAGGTAGGGATATCCCTATAAAATTCCTAACGAGACCCACAAGTGCAAGTTGTCCGGGCTGCAGTAGTCTAAGGTGTCAGGCAGTTGGGCCCCAATGCTGGGTTGTGACTTCGGGGTATATGCTTTAGGGACGCTAAGCACGACCTCAATGCCGCTGAAGCAAGTGGAGAACTCGGCGCACATGTCTGCCGTCACGTCCTCCGAGCTTCCAGGTCGGAAAAGGACTCGATGTGAGCTTAGATGCTCAGGGTTGAGCTCTTAGGCCTTGCGGTTTTTGGGTTTAGGGTTAGGGCGACTGGATTGTCGGGTTCGTGGTTAGGATTGGTTAGGGTTTTGGGATTCTGGGTAGGGGTTGGCTCGGAAAGGCAAGTGCATACGATTTCCTGAGTTGAGAGTCTACCGTAGCTTGCAGCTGCACAAGTATTGGAAGAGGTGCGTGATCATGCCCTCACCGGCTACACGAGTTAGTAAAGCGAAACCTCTACACGTTGGATTTACGTATGATCACTGTGTCCTCCTGGGGCTTTGACTGCAGCTCCGCTTATCGTGATTGCTACTAGATTACTAGAAGCAGCAGCCTTGCAGCCATTATGCACCCGAATCCTCCTTATCCACAAACCCTAAGGCTCCATGTACCTTTATAGTCGGTACTTAGGCCTTAAAGTACCTATATATATATATATATATATATATATAGGGACCCCTTTAAGGCCTAAGTATCTGCTATAAAGGTACATGGAGCCTTTGGGAAATTGGCATATTCTACATCAGCCTTGCTTGCTGACAGACGGGACGGCGTCAGCTAGCAACATGCATTCCGAAGTCGCTAGACCAGGGCCACAGGTCAAGCTTGTGTATTGTCACGTTAGATCCGAAAACCCTAAACCCTAAACCCTAAATACTACCTGTAGTCTCCATTGTAGTTCCTTTGTTTGGTTTAACCAAATATATATCAAGGATTTTATAAGAAATACCCAAAAAGGAACTACAATGGAGACTAATTATAGGTAAACCCTAAACCCTAACCCTAAACCCTAAACCCTGAACCCTTAAGCTGCCCAGCCCGATTCCCGAATCCCCAGATCCTGGTGGATGTTCTTCCATCGAACGCCAGGTGGTTGCACTCGATCGGCACACTGCAAACACTTGACAACTTGAGCGTGAAACTGGTAGTGCATATACTCACCACTTAAAATCGAGCAGGGGAAGCAATACTGCAAAGTCACCATGGCCAGCACGGACTGTTTGCGCGCAAGAAATAGCTCATACCAGAACACAATCTGCGGAAAAGCTTTCATCGATATGCTCTTCCCGCTGATTCTGTGCTGCTTCCACTGTGTGTCGTGTTACGCTACTCTTTCACCAGCTACTCCTTCTCTCCTATTTCTTCTCCACCTCCTCCACCGCCTCCTACTACGACCCATACTGCTAGTACCAACACGGATCACAAGCAACTGCTGAACATAGGACAACACACCGTACAAGCTTGACGTGACGAACTACTTCGCAACCGCAAAGAAAAACTGTCAAAAGAATCTCCTTTCACCCGGGAGTCGGGTTCCCCTACCGGCAAGCCTGATGAACCCATAAATCCTAAAGACGCCCTCCCCCCGGAAATGAGCGCCAGCCCAATTGCGACGGCACAAAGGAGCTTATAAGAAGACAACCACACATTGAGATAGGGAGTCGTTCTGCCTGTGGTTTTACAAAGAACACAAACACAGCAATGCAACAAACACAAAGATGCAAGGACTGGCATGCGGCATGCCCCCAACCCGGGCCCCAACACAAGAAACTCAAAGCCCCGCAAACATAGAAACCGAAGGAGGAAGCTTTAAAGCCTGAAAAAAAAAACAGGAGGAGGACCCCTGAAAGCAACCAGTCAGGCGAGCCCTCCAACGAACACTTACCACCTTAGGGTTTACGGTTTAAAGCTTAGGGTTTATAGGGTTTAGGGTTTAGGGTTTGGGGTTAAGGTTTTAGGGTTTAGGGTTTAGGGTTTAGGGCACAACACCGTCAGGAAACCCGATAAATAAACCCGCAACTCAACCCTCACACCCTCTCAAACCCACTACAAGAGCGCCATAGTAAGACCTGTACATCCCCATTAGCACCCCCCCCCTCCATCCCATTCCCCCCGGCATCCACGAGCTTGATGTGAAAATGCTGGTTAGCGAGGAGATTGGCCCGGTTCGCTAAGCAAACCTGGGCAGGCATCGTCTGGTCTTCGAAGGGCTCCTACGAGCCCTATACCCACAACCCTAAAACCCTAAAACCCTAA
>CAJNDV010034830.1:97385-113667 GCA_905221635.1 Symbiodinium sp. CCMP2456 | reverse complement strand
AGCAGTAGCAGTAGCAGTAGCAGTAGTAGTAGTAGTAGTAGTAGTAGTAGTAGTAGTAGTAATAGTATATAATAGTAATAGTAGTAGTAGTAGTAGTAGTAGTAGTAGTAGTTGTAGTAGTATTAGCCGTAGTAGTACTAGTCGAGTACTACTGCTGTGCTGCTGCGGCTGCTGCTGCTACTACTGCTACTGCTGCCATTTCCAGTAGGAGTAGTACTAGTCGAGTACTGCTGCTTCAACTGCTGCGGCTGCTGCTGCTACTACTGCTACTGCTGCAATTTCCACTATTCCTACTACTTCTTCTACTCCTACTCCTCTACCATAATATACTACTAGTAGCCCTGCTACTGGTATGGCGACCTCGACCCACGACTATGACTACTCGTTTTGTGTGCTTCTTTTTTTTGCAGCTGTTGGTGTTGCCTGCTTCTACGATTGGAGTGCGCTGTGGTATTATACATGGTTGGCAATGGTTGGTTACTAGCTTTTAATTGTGCAACAGGTTTGTTCCACCCGCGAATGCGGTTTCAAGTTGCGTCTCATGGGACTGAGGTACATGTATGTCACTTCTATGCACTGGGTCTCGGCCTGAGCTTTTGCCTTGCACCCTCAGGAAGCTGCTAGCTGCGAGTAGGTCGTTGCCGAGGGTCTGCAAGTTTCAGGCTTTGACGCAGTTCACTCCTTCATCGATGGATGTTGCTGCTTGGCTGCGGACATGCTTTCTTTGTGCTGCGGAAGATGCCACGACATAGGCCCCAGCCGTCCACGTGGTCTAATGCGGAAAGTTCCTGGACCCTTAACTTCTACCATGCGAGAAGCGGTTTGCGATCCCGTGTCTGGAGAGATCTCTGCTGAACCTTCTTGCCCTCGTAGACTTGATGGTCTCTTGACTGGAATCTATGGAATATAAAATTCTGGAGATGTCAATGCATCAAGTAGGTGTCCGCGCGCTGCAAAACGGAGTTCCAAGCCCGATCGGGTATCTTGCTGGATGAACCGGCTGAGACGTCACGGTTCGGGGAAAGCCCTGCACGTGGGCAGAACCCTAGATGGAGATGCTGAGGCCAAATCATCATTCAGTCCTGTCTTTTTTGAAATGCAAAGTACAACATCGAAAAAAAGCGAGCTGATTGCAAGGTGGCCGTGAACAGCGTCGAGCGGGGCTTCTCTTTGGTGGTGACTCTTTTCGGCTGCTTGCACAGCTAAGTTCTTTCTAACTGTTGCACCTAGTGTTAGGACACCTCTGCTACTATTGCTGAGTTGTAGGCTTCATGCGTACGGTTGCAGGTTTTTGTGGTCACTGTAACAGGCTTCATACTCATGAAAGTTTCAGGGCGGGGAACAATAGGACCATAGGATGAAGAACCTTATCCATTTGCCATCTTGCGTTCTGTTGGCGGACGTTAGCACCCGATGAGATGATCCGGCAAACCAGATGCAGGAAGGAGGGGCTGCTTTGAAACGAAGGGGTTGGAACCCTCACCTTATAGTAGTCGGTTTAGTAGCCCTGATAGAAATCCTAAGCCATACACCCTCTGTTTCATATTATATAGTATAATAATGTTACATTACTAACATGACCTTATGGCCTTATACGATATGCTACTACATGATACTGCATGATTTAAAATGTGATTATGATATTAGTTGGTATGATCTTAAGCGATACCATGTGATGTGATTTTACATGAGATTGTACCGGTTCATGGTTCCAAGTGCCCTTGATCCGAGGTCTGATTGTTTTCAGCTTCTTCATCGGCTCGATCAACCAGTCGCTCGCGAAGCTGAGGCTTGCTAGGTTGAGCTCCGGGTTTTGCTGTGCTCAACCCGAAACCTTGAACTTGGATGCTTTGCATGACAGCCCACGCGAAACTCTTCACAAAGAGTTCCGTCATTGAAACCCTGCCAGGAGCGTCACTGCTCGGGAGCTGCAGCAAAACCAGATGGTGTCCAGCTTAGCGCTTCAGTGCATGGTACCATCAATGACACCTTGCAGCATGACGAAAACGGCAATGTGTGATAGCAAACCATGCAAATCATAGCAGCCGGCATGCCTGCACGAGTCATCCATGCTTTAATGCCGAATCTAGTTCCTTTGGATTGCTTTTGGGCGAGTGTTGTGCGAAATTCAGAAGCAAGCTTTCGATATGGAAGCAGCCCGATGCAAAGCACTGCATTTTGAGCAATCGGCTGAGGTCCGGCGCTACATCAACGAAAACAGCTCTTGGCATGCATTTGTGTCAGGCTGTTCATGGTGTAGCTAATCTTCGGGTTGTGGGTTCCTTTGGCTTCTTCCCTTTCGAGGGAAGACTGGCATCCACGTGCCCAGAAACTTTGTCAATGGCTTCTTCGGTCAGGGGAAAGAGGGCGCTGCTCGGGTAAGCAGTGGCCTCGGGGTTGCACTTGGATATCGGCGATTCTTCGGACAAATCTGGCATTCTCCTACCATGTAAACGAAACGAAGTGCGGCATGATTCATGATACGCCAGAACATCCAGCCACGGAGCCAACACCTTCTGTGTACATGTACAAGTGCACATGCGCGCACATCCATTCATCCATCCATCTGCCGACCATCATGCATACATGCATGCACATGCGTACATCTAAGTGTATGATGCAACAATACTAACACTTGCAATGGTGGCCGCAGAGGTCGCAGTGGCAGTGGCAGCAGATCGAGAAAAGAAATTTGCATGTTTTGGAATGCAGCTCTAGAGCATGACAATGGCTTTGATGAAGATACTAGCTTGATGCAGAATAGCATCCAGTACAAGCAGAACTAGGAGAAGAATTAACATCGTGCATACGCGTCCTTGTAACAGAAGAGAAGCGTGACACCTCCCAACACGCACATTAAATAAGCAGAACAGCCGTAATGTAGAGCAAGACAATGGTGGTATGGCTATCCAGTGGTTTTCATTAGGCTGAAAGCAAGAAAAACTGTCATCACATAAGCAGACATACTCGTACAGCAGTACCTGAAGCAAAGACAGATCACAGGTCGCAGGCTAGTCAGCGGCCATCTCCTGAAGCCAGTGCAGGGTCTATTTGGAGTAATTGCTCTGGCGGTGATGCTGCGCAACCGGCCCAGGAATTTCTGTGGGTCTGGCAGCAGAAGTCCTCAGCTTCATAAAGCAGCGAGGTGTGGGAAAGGCTCGATGGGATCGTTATGTTAATGTTGGCTGCACGCTCTCCTTATTTGCTATCTTTACCGCGTCAGCACGGCGTGGATGATGAAGATGCTGCTAACGAGATCAGCCTCCGTTTCGAAGAACGGGCATACTTCAGGTTTAGGTGCTGCGGGTGGACATGGAAAAGCTCAACCTCGGTTTGTTTCCGTATCAGCTGCCTCACAATTAGTGATGCACCTTTCCTTTGCGGATCCAAGTCAAGCAAATGCCAGCCAATGGTCATTGGTTGAATTCGCAAGATTGGACTATCTGATTCAGAAAGCAGTCAGTAAGCAAAGGCTGCGTATAGACACAGGCTTCGGACATATTCATGTGTACGCACGTCTGCCTCCAAGATATATACCGATGTTATACATGTATAATGTGTATTGATGTGAGTTATTTGTGCTTCAGAGGCCTCTACGTGACCTATATTGAAGTTTTGAGAAGCATTATGCAACAGAGTGGATCTCCAGCAAAATCACAAATTTTGGAGAGGGGAGGGAAATGGTGCAACATGAAACACATACCTGCATGCGCATGCATGCACTAAACAAGTTTTTGCATACCTTATGTACATGGGTATATGTAGCAAAGGACCAGCCTCACTGCTTTTTGTGTTGTCTCGACAATGTCGTCGTCGTCAGACCAGATTCATTCTCTTGCATCCCTGTCCTGGACGGAAGTCGGAAGCTTTCTGAGAGGTGTTTCCTGGAACGAATGTGCGCTTCTCCTCCTCCGCCTACTCGAACTAATGCTACTGTACTGCCACTCCTGCTACTGCTGCCGCGTCTACAGCTACTTCTTCCATTGCTGTTACTGGTAGTAGTGCTACTACTCAAGATCAATGACACGAGTGCATTAATTAGATTCATGCATGCTGGTCATACTCCTGCTGTTTTGGGATTGTGTTACTCATCTTCCTGATCTCAGTGTGGAAAGCCGTTGCTTGTTCACCGATTTGGAACATCCCTGAACAGGTTAAGGTCTGAATGTGCACAGTCTTGTGAAATAGAGGTCACAGCACCTATGCTAAATAGTATTTTCATGGCGTTCCAGGCAATAAGAAGCAGTTCCCATTATCACAACCGCTATAATACCGCTGCTTACAATGATCGTAATGTTCCTGAGGCCGCTGACATTTCTAATCCTTTTTGACTCGGTTGGCAATACTGCTGACACTAGCTGGCCAACATCGTTGTAGGTGTCAACAACACGGCTAGTGCTGCTGACACATGTGTTCGATTCTACCGTAATTATTATTCCCACCAAGACTGTGCTGGCCAATAAAGCGAAGAAATCGTTCATATTGCCAATACTACCGGTAGCATGACGGGCACTAACCATCTTCTGTTTGTCATGTTATGCACTTGCCTAGCTCTATTGGTAGCCTTACTGGCTAGATATAAATCGACTACTAGTGATGTCGGCTCCGTCGCTGCGATTATACAACTGTTACCAGTGCAAGGCAACCGTCATTGTGAATGATTTCCCATTGTTATTGCCAATGCGGATGCAGTTGGTGAAGCTGCTAGCATAGATCATGCTTGCTAAGTACTGCCAGCATGTCAGGTGCTACGTACAATATTCGACATCGCACAGTCTTAGGGTTAGTGATAGTGATAGTGCTGATCTGCTTGTTCTGGAAGCTGCACGTGTGCAAATGTCCTGGTAGGCCCAGTGCTTTGGGATCTGAAAGCCTGCAGACGTCCCAACACATCCGATAAACTTGATGATTTGGGGCTCTTCGGATCGGAACAAAACATTGATTGGGATCTCTGGTGTCGCAGAGCTCCAAAACGTTGAATGGTCGCAATGTTTCTGGTTTTGGCCTAGACTTCAGACCCACGAACCATGGAACCATATGGAACCTGTGGAGCCCATAGAGACTTTCACTGGTTCTAGGTTGACACGGCTGCAAACCATCGGGATGTTTCATGGTTCTGGGACCCTGTTCCATGGTTGAGGGTCTTGGAACCGAACTGTTGGAGAGCACAGGTGAAAAGAAGTAGTAAGCAGCAGCCTCCGCAACGATCCCTAGACCTTAATTCACCCTGAATCCCACTGCGGCCGGTGCGGATGGTTTGGTACTGGTACTGAATCGGCAGCCGGAGGCAAGCATTGAATGCAAAATGTACTATGGGATGGCACAACACCAGCATGACCGGCAGGTCACGCGGGCTAGCTTACTGTTCGTTTGTTGTACTGCAATCCACGTGCTGGCTGGGCCCCAAGCCGAGTTGTTTCTTAGTGCCTTGCAATTGGCTTCTAAACCGGGTGCACAGCTGCCTTCAGTCGTACATAGTGTTACCAGCTGGCCATCGAACGTAAGGCTGATAACGCTAGTTCAGACAGAGCTAGAGTTGCCTGATGCAGGCCACAAGCAGGCTGGTGCTGACGGACATCAAAGCTGTTGAGCAACTCTCACCCCGTTTGAATTACGGGCTCCGAGGGTGTTTAGGCTCAGGTACACTGGAATCTGCCACCAGTCTTGCTTTATGTTGGTTTTGCATCTGACAATGCATGCAACTGGCTGGTCAGGGCACTGCCGAACATCATGCCGAATCCTGTGAGCTGCATCATGAGGCACTTACCCAGGAAGCTGTTGTCCCAGCTGCAGGAAGAGGCGGGTATGAACAGCATTTTACCGGAGCATGCAATGAAATCAAACACAGGTGACAGAACGAAGGTAGCAGTCGCCACAAGAACAATATCTGCAAAAGAACCTGTGAAGAGTTGTTTCATGAGAGTTGAGAGTTGTTTTCAGCAGCATCAGTAGCGACAGTACCATCGCTGCTACAACATCTGTACTGGTACGATACATAACCGCGACCCAAAATAGCTCACAAAGGAAAGGCAGATGTAGTATCAGCAGTAGTGACCGCGCCAGCACCCGGCAACAGTGGTTCAGAAGGTTGCCGAAGACATGTCGGCTTCAACTGAAGCCGTGACTGCTTTCGTTGTTACTACAATCATTGCTCTCCCTGTGTTCTACTGTGGCGGGCGGTACTGCTAAGTTTTTTTCGCGACCCTTGAAGTAGCAAAGCATTGCAGCAAGAAGATCAAGTCAAGGGTCAAAGTAAACTTGTCATCTTCACAGAGCAGTCGCGACCAGCAACAGGCTGGCTTCGCCAGCTGAGATTCAGCAGCTGCTGCAGGTCTACATGCCCATCATGCATCAACACGAGCTCTTCCAGTACCTTAGCGCGATGTGCTATATCGACATTGCTGCCCGGCATCTTACTGCTCAGATAGTGCTTACCAACATCTTTTCTAGAGTCTCCATAGGGGATGGTGTTGTGTCTCGGCAGGCCCACTGTTGCAAAGAACGCCCGCGAGCCAGAATCGATTCATGTCCACGTGCTTGCCCAGGCTCGCTTGTGCTACAAGGCCTTGCTGCTTCTTTGGTGATGCTAGCCGCATACCTCTGCGAACTCTGTTTTGACAGTGCTGATGAAAGCGATCGCCGGCATATGATTCGGAAAGAGATTTGAGAAGTAAAAGGCTTGCATCTAGCATCATCACGGCTCGTCTCGATTAAAGAGACCCGCTGAGGATGACAGGTCAAAGGCTGTGCTCGGAAGAGTCCCGCACTTCACTCGAAGCAGAAATCCACATTTCATTTCGCTCTTTCCAAAAGCCTCCGTTGGTAAATCTCATCATCTAAGCCTCCATGTAGTGCCCATGTAATTCTTTTTGTCGTCTGCACTAGCAGGACTGAGCCCGTATGAGGCATTCGAGTTTATTGAGAGGCAACTTCTCTAAGAGTCTGGTTTTGCATTCTTGAGGAAGAAGGCTGCAGCTCCTGGGTGTAGCAAAGATTGAAACTGTGAGCTGCAAGTACTTCTCTCTGTCAGGGCCTCACAGAAGTGTCCGTGGTCCATGGAGAGGAGCTGCACGGGAGTGTTGGTGCTCTGTGATGTTTGATGAGCCTCGTTCTTTGTAGCTCGCATTCTGCAGATCATCCTGGGAAACCGGCAACATTTCCCCGGAGCTGGAAGACCGCAAGAGTTCTGCAATCTGCATCCATCCAGAGGCCAAAGTTGATGCACGAACTTTAAACTGTTGTGCTCCCAGGAGCTCTTTCAAGCCGGCGGTTCTGGTGACAGGCAAGCGTCGTCACGTGCAAATCAAGAGATCCTTGTGGATGTTTGCATGCTTGTCATGGCACAGGGCCTAAGCCCCCAAGCCCGAAACTTCAAACACCGAACCCCTGGCTTGAAGCCGTTTCCTCTCAACCCTGAACCCTGGAGTGCCCCGGTCCAGGATGTATTTTATCAGAGGAGGGAGGCCCGAGCCTTACCAGATTGGTATGTGCCGGCCACCAAAGCTCCGGTACGAGCATAGTGATCACAAAAATAGAGATGAGGATGCTGTGCATGACTGTGATCAAGAGTGTCTTGAAGATCTGTTCTTCTTAACTTGTTAGTTATGATAGTGCAAACAATGGCTATAGACTGCATATTATCCATATGGGAGTTTCCGAAAATTAGGGTACCTTATTTGGGGGTCCTTATAATAGGGATCCTATTATTTAGGGTGCTATATTAGGGTCCCTTATTTTCGCGGAAACCCCCATATCGTTGCTCGTTCTCATTTTTGTGGTAGCAGCAGTAGTAGGCAGCGGTAGCGGTACTGCTATCGCAGTAGCAGCAGCAGCAGCAGTAGCAGCAACAAAAGCACTAACACTAGCACTGGCACTAACTAGAACTAGCAGCAGCAGCAGCACCAGCAGACTACTACTACTACTACTACTGCTGCTACTACTACTACTACTACTACTACTACTACTACTACTACTACTACTACTTACTACTACTTACTACTACTTACTACTACACTTACTACTACTTACTACTACTTACTACTACTTACTACTACTTACTACTACTTACTACTACTACTACTACTACTACTACTACTACTACTACTGCTACTAGCAGCAGTAGTAGCAGCAGCAGCAGTAGTAGCAGCAGTAGTAGTAGTAGTAGTAGAAGTAGGAGTAGGAGTAGGAGTAGGAGTAGGAGGAGTAGTAGTAGTAGTAGTACTGTAGTAGTAGTAGTAGTAGTAGTAGTAGTAGTAGTAAGTAGTAAGTAGTACGTAGTAGGAAGTAATAGGAAGTAGTAGTAGTAGTAGTAGTAGTAGTAGTAGTAGTAGTAGTCATAGTAGCAGTAGCAGTAGCAGTAGCAGTAGTTGCAGTAGCAGTAGCAGTAGCAGTAGCAGTAGCAGTAGCAGTAGCAGCAGCAGCAGCAGCAGCAGCAGTAGAAGTAGTAGTAGTAGTAGCAGTAGAAGTAGGAGTAGGAGTAGGAGTAGGAGTAGGAGTAGTAGTTGTAGTTGTAGTTGTAAGTTGTACCTGCAGTAGTAGGAGTGAGTGGCAGTACGAAAAGTAGCAGAAGTAGTGGTACTCGTAGTCGTAGCCGTAGTAGTAGGCGTCGCAGTACAGTAACCCTGTGAAGCATTCCTGGGCAAACGAACTTGAAGCATCGTAGCAGTGTTTCGCATTGCATGGTCATTGATCCGATGATTTTTAGGTGCTGCCATTCAATTCACTCGCTTCCCAAAGCTGTTGCAAACTGAGGCTGTCATATTTCTGGGAGCCGAGGATGTTGTGCAGGACACCATGCCCAGCTGGAGCTAAGAAGCATCGAGCCTGAAGCCGCTTCAGGCAACCTAACGCAAGACTTGTAATGTAAGGACGTTCAAGTATAGGTTGGAAGCTTACAAAGTTCATGGTGATCATCAAGATCAGGACAGGCCCAAGATGCAGCAAGACAAAGACGCAGTCGTTCGCAGAACGGTTGGGAAGTGCTATCCGTGACATAGGGCTGATTCCTGTGTGCTCCCCCCCCCCCCTCCCGCACACGCGCTACTAGTGAACTACTAGGCCCCGCGCAGGTATATTCTGCATCAGATTTTTTAAAGAAGTCGGGAACTCTGCTTTCAGGACATGAGAGTGGGCGAGCCCGCCCTCTGGTTCCATGCTCGCATCTGGTTGGGACCATGCGAATCCCTCCGCTATGAGTTGTGCGGATGAGGGTGCTAGAGATTTGTCCGGAAACTCTTGGACCTTTCTTTCGTGTTTTGGGGTTTTCGGCCTGCGAGTTGGGCCAATATCATTCAATATCGCAGCGACTATGGCACGCCTGTGGTTAGTCCAACACGAGGTTACGATGGGAATCCCGCGGCAGACTCATCTGCGAAGAGCAGAGCGCCCACTTCTTCCGTCTCGAGGATGCCTGGCTGCAGCACGAGATGCAGCGAGACGAGCCTGTTCACGCCATGCAAGAGATATCAATAGACTTCACATGTTGCATACCAGAGCCATGCACATAGTCAGCGAATGACTTGCATCTTGAAGTTTTGAGTACCCCATCGCCGCCTGAAGCTAGGCGAGCGCATTCCGGAAAGCCGTGCTCTTTGGCTCGCAAGTTCAAGCTAATCTAACTGGTTTGCAATGCTCTGAACCGGCCAGCGGCACGGTTTCCACTCTTCGATGCTCACTGGAGCAAGCTAGTGACGATGTGACTAGGCTTGAAGATGACGGACATTTACTTCGTTGTTCTCCTCTTCGAACGGCAAAGAAAGTGCGGACTGCTTGTCCGTTGTGTCCCCTTGTGTCCCTGTCTGAGATCACGCAGCGAACTGCTGGAGCCAGCCTCAATTTATGCGCGTCTCTTCCTTCGGGTCATCACCGAAGAGCCATTCGGTCTGCAAGCTTGAGGGTAGAGGGATGGAGGTGATCACAGATTAGCGCCGTGTGGCTGGACTTGTCAATTTCTGGACGACCCTTTGAAGTTCAAGATGCAGCCCACCACAGTCAACATCCGGGCCTGATGGCTTGACTCTTGAGGTGTGGCTCCGAAGACGAAGCCACAGATGCTTTGGCTGTGGATGTAGAAGAACTTGCATTGAGGTTGCTCGGGTCTGTGGGGGCTCTTGAAGATTGATGATCACGGGCGTGGGTGTCGTCTGCGAAGGAAGAGGTGTGATCCAACTATCGTTTCTTGGACATCGTGTTCGCGTGAACCTCAGACAGATCCATCCCAGGACCTCTTCCCGACGGACCAGCAGGTCGCAGAGCTCATGAAGATGTTGAGAAGCTGGCAGGCCAGGGGTCACTACCGACTATTGGATGGCAGCACCGCAGTGACTGCATAAGCACAGCTTGCATGCATTTGTCGTCAAAGAGGAGGGGAGACACGTGCAGACAAGCTGCGAAGAAGAAGCTGCAGTGATTGAAGGATGGTGCAGTCAAAGTGTTCGCGAATTTGCTGGAGCGCCATGGCTCGATGGTTGTGTGCGTAGGAATTTCCTTCTACGGTGCACTGAACAAAAAATCTTTTGCCTGTGCTAACCCCCCCGCCCCAATGTCACATATCTTCCCACACTGGGTGAGAAGTATGATGGGGTTGCCGCTGCCGTTTTTTTTTTTGGGGGGGGGGNNAGGACTGCTCCGAAGTAGCGTGGTAGTACTGCTACTTCCAGTCTCCCAACCTCTGAATGAGGAGGAGGAGGAGGTAGAAAGTAGTCGTGGTGTCCATTGAGAGTAGGAGTAGTTCAGCCAGTAGTACGATCAGGTCGAGGAGAAGTAGGTAATAGCTTAGCTATATGAGTGTAACAAGCTTGGTCTGCCCTGTATGTCTTGTATAATATAGGCCAGCCGACCCTGCACAAATACCCCTTATGCCACTGATCTCGGCCCAGATGAAACTGTGGTGTTGCGAGGGCTTGGGTAATTTTAGGGGGAAGAGATTGTGGTCGATCGATTACGACTTCTCACCCTGTGCAGGCCACGTTTGGTGCCATAGGCAACTCCACCATGTTAGTCAGTTTCAACTTTGCACGGCACCGTCAATCTTGACTGCCGTTGGGTAAGCGCAGCGACGAGTTGCAGTCTACTGGTCTTCCTCTATCATCCACGGCTGGACGTTTGTCTCCTGTTCGTTCGAACTTGGCAGAGCCTGGCACTACAGTTTGTCTTAGACAAGGAATTCCCTGGACCTCGGCACTGCGTTCGATGCTTGGAGAGAGGCCGGGGTAGCTTCTTGGGTAGATATTGCACCAGACGCTGTAAGGGTTCCGAAGAAGATTACTGCTGTTGCCGTCGGTGGGCTGTAATCTTTGCTCGATCTCATCCTTGTTGTTTTATAGTTGGAGATCTGATAAGCGAGTCAGCAAAAGCACGGACCATCTCGCATGTGGACTCCCGATTGCATAGCTTCGTCTTGACTCCTGCTGCATCCCTCATCAACCCCTTGGACAGGTTGTGCACAGCAGGAAGCACGAGGCCATATTTGTTTACGAGATAACGCCGATGGTCTCATGGTTCGGAATTGCTCATGGTTGGGGTTTAAGGCCAAAGGCTGTGAGGGCAAAATCTTGTGGCTTACAGCATCGTTTGTGGCTGGTACGGGAAACTAGTTCACGATGTGTTGAGTGTTTGCACCGACATTTACAGATCGATCAAAGAGCGAAAGACCAGCCAACATGATTATTGGCCATGGTATTCGTTGCCGACTCAAGTACTTTAGCTGAAGAGACTGATATGCCGCGATTTCCCCACGAACACCTGCAGGCAGCTGGCAGGTGGATGTGGCCCGGGCACCCAGACGCCCAACATGAGCACTTGGTACACATAGGCCTGTACTGCTGCCCGGTGGTGGTAGCCTTGCACAGACCACGACGACTACTACCCGCTGCATCCTGCTGTCGGCAAATATGCAGGCACAGAGATTATTTCTGAGATAATTGTTTTGATGCATTTTGACTTGGTATTGATCCTCGGGACACCGCGCGCCGACATGTCAAAACTTGGTTTCCGCCGACATGACATTCGAAAAAAGGCTTCTGCCGACATTCCCAGATTACGCGCCGACATGCAAAAGCACACGGGCCGACATGCCGAGGAAAGAGTTCCGGCGACATGCCAAACTTACACGCCGACATGACAAAAATGCATGACGACGTGCATGCAAAAACAGCACGCCGACATGCGAAAAGAAAAGCGCCGACAGGGAAAAGCCACGCGCAGACAGAGTTAAATAGTAGAGAGAGGTTCCTATGAGGAAGGAATGACCTAGAGGGAGTTGTGGGGATTTGCAAGTGACCATATAGTTCGAAAAAGAATCCGCCGACATGCCCGAAACACGCGCCGAAAGCACGCGCCGACATGCCAAAATGCAGGCAGACACGTCAAAACCGACCCCGCGGAGATAATATCTCGGGGTGTTTTTGTTCATCTCGGGGCCCGTTTCTGTTCTGTCAGCGCGCCCGATCCCTGCTTTATCCTGTCCATAGTTTCGTTGTGTATGTAAAAGAGACTGGCAGATACTTACTCAATCAGCTTTACGCGTCCTAGCCCTGTCTAAGTTAGCTTTTCTTGATGTTCATGTTGATTTCCCAGCCCTGGAGTCGCCGTTTGTGATGCCATCAGAAGCCCACAATCGTCCCAGCGGTACTCAACAACAGGAAAACCAAAAGCCTGGTTGTGGCTAAGCGATCTCATCCTCAGTCCTAGCTAGCGCAATATTCCGAACACGCCCCTTCAGTGAGGCCTGTGCACACAGTGGGACGGCAGGCCAATTGGGCGCGGGACTCGTGACTAGGGGCCCATTTTGATTGTCTTGGTTCTTCTGCAGCTTCATTGTCGAGCCTGATGCCCCGTGCCTGGAAAGCAGCCCCAATGCAGCCGTCCCAGTCGCTTCTGGGACAACGTTGATGCTTTGGTATATGGTTTTGGGCGTTGCACTGCTGCATGGTCCACATCTAGGCCTGCCGTTTACCGCCATCCGTATTTGGCATTGTCATGCCCTCCAGCACAATCGGGATTCAGCACCCCACTCCACGAAATGACCTTCTAATTCAGGGAGTCTGCATTGACATCCCTGACCAGCATTGGGTTTCCTCTAGAGCAAGTATAGCCGCATAGCAGCACTAAAACACAACCTGAATCCGGTTGCTGCGCTGTTCGCGCAAGCCAGGGCTTGACACCTTCGCTGCACCGCTCACATCCGCTCACTTTTGCATGCCATGCAGGTGCTTTACTTGCTGCAGCTGTTGGGCCTTCGTCAGAGACAGCACCCTGATCAAGAAAGACAAATAAGTTAGGCACTGCGGAGCCAAGAGCATACGATTTGCCTTTAGACATACTTTATGCTGCAAAAGATTCGTGTTGCGTTTGCAGGCTCTGTGTGATAGATGCTATTTTTCGAGCCCGAGAAGGGGACAAGGGCACCTTGCAATTGCCCGAACCTGGGCCAGCCACAGGTCCTTCGGTCCCGCTGTCCGTCCCTCCCAAGAACAGGAGCGGTTCCTATTATTGCAATCCCCAATGCAGTGGACAGTGAGTTCATTCAGCAGCTTGATCATTCTGTCAGGGCTTACTTCCTGTGTGCTCAAATCTTGCAGGGACACATCATTTTTCTGACGCTGGAACTTCCGAATGGAACTGTTGCAGCCGCCGACATGCCAGAACTTGCCGGACCCTGCGCTGCGACTGCAGCCGGACTGGTCTGGCTGGCCTGATCTTCGCGACCCGCGTCGAACCGCCTCCTAGCCTGCGTCGAACATCGCAGCGCTGCTTTCGAAACCAAGGGTTCATGCCCAAACCGAAGCTTTGCTGCGGAGGCGCGAAAAGAGTTCTGTGCAGGCACCAGTACCTTGATCTACTTTGCATGCGCCTGCAGCTCACCATTCAACTGCCTGAGAAAGTAGGTCAAAGGATAGACTTAAAGTCATGCAAGCAAATCCGCAGTCATCATGCTTGCACGAGATGTTCGTGGCCTGTCTTGCTGACATTACAATACAAGCTGGCAAAGTCAAATATACGTACATGTGTATATAAAAGATGCATGTATGCTTATTGAATTCTCATTTGTATGTATACTTGCGTTTCTGGTTGCGCCCCGGCGGGCTCCGTGTCTCCGATGGTCCTCGTATGTGTATTTGAGGTCTTTATGGTTTGCCATCGAAGTATAGACTATATACCATGGCTTTGGCGCCTGAGCTTCCGGAAGGGGGCGGGGCTTACAGTGGGGAGACAAAGCACAACTACATTCTGCACACCAGATGTATGTATACATGTTTCCCTTAAATGCATATCTACTAACACACGTATGATGTGCCCAGGTGGACACCACCGTGGTGCTTCCGGAGGCTGTTTGGGGTCATGTCAATCGGTGTGAGCAAAGCACGCTGTCAACGTTTGCATCGAATCCAGACCAGGTCTGCTGGTCACTAGTTGTCAGTGTTGCGCAACCACGTCCCCACGCACAGTCCCAGAGCCTGCCCCCACCATGCAAGTGCTTGACCAAGCGTTGTCTTCCCATACTACGACTCTTGCGAATGTTGAATTTATTACCACTAAACTCTGAGAACTGCTGCGAGCACTCATTACAGAGTAAGGGTCTATGATGACTTGTTTCCCTGAATGACACAAAGGGGAAACCTCAGCTCTTCAGTTGCTGCGCTGCTATTGTCGCTCGCATGCTGACGCAGCGCATCGATAGCGATGCCGACATCTGCCGGTTCAGTGAACGATGCGTCCGCTCAGTGCCTTGCCATGAGTTTCGCGATAGTTTAACAGGCTCAGCCTGCATTCTCGGAGGCCATCTGCGTCAAAATTGCCCCTCGCGATCAACTGACAACTAGTAACTAGTAGTTTCTATTTGCTCGCACGTCAGGATAACAGTCTTCGGATGACGGATGGGGGTAGATCCCAGAACGGTCCAACCAGGCTCATGTTATCGCGCGGCTCTTCAATCCCGAGCTGGGCCAGTGGCTGGAGGACATGGGCACTGAATGAGCCTCCGAGTCGTGACGATGATGATGGTGAACATGTTCAGGACGATGGTGAACATGTTCATGAAGATGATGATGATGATAATAATGATGACGGTTGTTGTAGTCACTGGTAATATTGGTACACGGGGACGAGGGTCCATTATTGTTTGACTGTTTTCGCCATGTCAATATCTGAGATATGTTAAGATTATGACCATGGTTATTACACTGCACGACCACAACACCGCCACCACCACGACCGACCACCACCACCACGACAACAGCATGTCATTCACACGCAGCGGGAAGCGCTCTTGTCTTTGTGAAACTTCTCCTCGCTTTGCGAGTGACTGACCTAGCTATTGGGATAGGCCCTAATGTAGATTCCTTGATGATGGCATTTCCACCGTTACCGGTGGAGTTGGTTGCATACTCACACATTGTTTGAACGTGTACTTTTGTTGGGGGAGTAGCTCCTCCTTTCCGGTCTGCATAGAATGGTTAGCGCTTCACTGGTGTCGAAAGTCCATCTGCGTGACATGGCAACCCTGGAAATGTGTGGCCGGCTTGTTAACCCCCATGTATTTGCAACTAGCCGAAATTTGGTCAGTAGCGGCTGAAGTTCCTGCGATCCCCTATGCCCTAGTCGACCTGCCTCAGCCTGATAGGCTTTTCGAAAGCATAGACATAATGCCAGAGGTAGGGGGCGACAAAAAAGACGACACGAAGCTATAGTACAGGGACTGAAGAGACATGTTGAAGTCCCAGGGTGTTCCTCGGAGGAATACCTGGGATTGCCTTCCCTAGTTGCTACTGGTTTGCTTCTCTGTTCGCTGTGATTGTTTCTGAAGATCGCCAGACGTGCTGATAGCACGTGAGCACGTCCAGAGAAAGCTTTCTACGTGGAAGACGGACGTGCAAAAGCCTTCCTGGTACAATCTCATTGAAGTGGAGGTCCTTGGATTGGCTCAGAGACTCATGAACCATGACCAAGGTGCCTGCCCCCTGTTCCCCTTGCGAACCTGGGGTGGGCCGGCGTACCCCCTAGCTCACTTAGCGTCAGCTGCTTCCCTTAAGTATTTAGCAACACCATCTTCTGGGCTTGACCGCTGGTCAAGTCACGGTGCTGTTTCGCCGAACTCATGTTGGNNGGTCCGGCTCCTGCCGGCTGCGCAAACCGACGACTCCCCTCTGGGAGCCTTTACCAAAGCTGTGCATGCAAGTGCGTTCCCCCCGGACTTGGGACAAGGACAGCCCAGGCTATGACTGATGCCAACTCGAGCGAGGAGAAAGGGCAAACTGTACTACGCCTGACCTCGCCTGAGCCG
>CAJNDV010034830.1:51003-97285 GCA_905221635.1 Symbiodinium sp. CCMP2456 | reverse complement strand
GCAGGGCGGCGGCCTTCTTGCGGTCGAGCTCAAGCTGGCGCCGATTGCGCGTCATGTCCCCATGCAAAGTGCCGTCACAGCGCTTGCTGTGCTTAGCTCGATCCCGCTTGACCCGGCAGCAGATGCCGCATGATCGGCACTTCCAGGCTGTCTTGATGCAAAGGGCATGTCTCTTCGCCTTCTTCTTGAAGTAGACGTAGGGCCACTGGAAGGGTTGCCACGCTTGCTCCAAAGCCTCGCCGGCAGCGCGGGCCCGCTTGGCCGCCCCGGCGTTGAGTTGCCGAACCCGGACTCGCATGACATGATGCGGTTGACGCAAGCCCTGAGCCTTGCATCGGCGCATGTAAGCAGCTCGGTCGAGGTGTCTGTGCCGTTTGGCTCTGTGTCTCTCACGGGCGATCCCGAATGCAGCTGTGGAAGCCTGTCCCCAGCACCCCTTAGGAATGCCCCAATTGCAAAGTGGGCACTTCCAGTCATGGGCCTCCCCCTCTTCCAGGTCGCGGAAGGCATCGAGTCGCATGGTTTGCGGCCCCGGCAAACCTTCACCGTTGTGGTGCTTAGTGCAGTGTAGCGCATCTTGCACATCGCCGCACAGGTGTCCTTAAGGGCAACATAGGGGCAGAGTTGACACGGCCATCGGTACCCGTCGTCCTGGCGATAGCTCGACATCGTCGAGAACCGACAAGGGAGTTTGACCGCCGGATTGCCACATTGCCGGAGCTCGCTCCCACGCAAGATCGTCCCGCCCGTGACGAGCGCGGAGTTGAAGTGCCAAGCCGTTGTCGTCCACAAGGAGCATCTCGACAAAGGTGACGAACCTCGGCAGCCGAAAGAGAGCCTGCGCGGCGTCTTTTCGCGCGTGAGCCATTCCCATCAGGGCCGACCGGTGGCACCACCGAACCAGGCTCAGAGGCATCATCAAACACCATGTGGCCACCCGCGATCGAGGGCAGGGAAGCCACAGCCCGAGAGCCCCGACCACTACGAGACGAGGCGGTCCGAACAGAGCCCACCGCAGCCTGAGCCGAGGACTCCGAGGCAGTCTCGATGTGCATGAATCCCCCACCTCGTCCTCCAGCAGTGTTGCCTATGGCAGCATGGCACCAAATGTCGACTAGGGCCTCCGGTGAGCACCGGATCCATTCATAGTGCCGGCCGCTGTGCTTCAACACGACAAACGGGTCGGAGTCGGCCTGGCTCGCGAACTTAAAGGTGGTCTGCGAATCGAAGTCCATGATAAGGATGTTTGCTGGGAGCCCCCGGCTTAAAGCGTACACTTCCAAGTTGCCGCACCATGAGCCCACACTTTCAACCGCAGACAGGTACTCGGCAAACGACAACTGACAGGGCTGGTCGTTGGTGTCGCGCCCATCCCACAGCGGCTGCAGGTGAGGCACCTGTTCACGCATCCATCGTGTCATGGCCCTTCGAACTCCGCGGTGGCTGACCTGCTTGCCTCCCTGCGATGTCAAGGCTTGTGCAACGGCGGCTGGGAGGCAGTTGCCACCGCCCTCATTGCTGTGGCTCCCGAAGGCAACTCAAGCTTGGGCTGCTTAGGCTTCTTGGCGACAGGTGCACTACCAACAACTGGCCTCTTGTTCCCCATCATCTGAGAGTCGTCACCCCCAGCCTCCCCGTCCTGAGCCAACATCAGGCGCCTTGCCCTTGCCCTTCGCTCCGCCCCAGTCTGCTGGTGCACTGGTCCCGGAGGTCGACATCCCGAAGAACTGCTCAGCCAACTGGAGCACCATCGACTTCACCAGCCGCTTCACATCCTTCTTGGTGAGGCCGACTTGCTTGGACGATCGCTGCGGAGGCTTAGGCCCGGGATGGCTTGCCTCCCCAACTCTCATGCCCAGCCACTTGTCAAACCGAAAGCTGCGCAGCAACGAAGCCCTCCGGGAGCACCACATGAGCACGGCCCCAATGTGCCCGAGCACTTCGGCCAGAGCCGGCGACGGCAAATCACAGCCAGCATGCCCTGTCTCGGGCACCTTCTTCACATCGACGGCCGGGGAATGCTGAACCCTACCACCTCGCGAACCACAACGAAGCAGTGCGCCCCGAACTCGCCCTCTCCAACCATCATAGCGTTCAAGTGTCACACCCGCATCCTTGTCAGGAGTCTGCGTCGCCTCCGGACCGAGAAGGGCTCGAGAAGAAGCGCGGCAATCCCGCAGCCGCCGCCTCTTTCGATTCCAAGCCCCGCGCCTGCCTGCTCTCCAAACTGCGCTAAAGGCAGCAACGCCTGAAGGCCTTGCGGCCAGCAGCAGCCCACAATTTCCTGTTGCAGCGCCGAGATCGGGCCGCCTTGCGCCAAAGAAGCCGCCGAAGACGGGCACGACGACTGAAGCCCCTCACAAACAACTGGGTCTGCCGGTCACCCCGACCGGAGCTCCTAGAAGAACTTCCCCAGGCATTCGGGACATCGATCACGTGATTCACGCACGCGAACCCAAGCGAGCAAAAGTAACCAAAGGTTGCATATAGGCGCATGCCATGCTTAGAACCGCCACAGCCACCAGGGCCATGCAGACTCGCATGAGAAGTTTGTAACTGAAACAGGTGCGCCTCGTGAAGGCCTTCTCGTGCACCCCGATGTCCTCCTGGAATTTCGTCTGCGCTTTGTCGCGTTAGATTCGAGCCGTTCCAGCCTACTGGAAAGTTGTCGTAGTAGTCTGCGGTGTTCATCTAATGGTCCACTCAATGTCTCGGATCGCCTGCGAATCCATCGGGGAAGGCGGGGTATGGCTTCGTACGGTTTTGGGCCGAGTGAAAGCTACGCCAACGGGTGCATGTCGTCCATCTGGGATGGGGATACATGGCACGTAAGGTGAAACGCCTTACCGGCAGCGTCTCTCAAGTGCACTGACTCGTCATGTTTTGACTCGGGGACTCGGGAAAGAGACGTCAGAAGCGTCCTGTATCCGGCGTCGAACCGATCGTTCGGTGCAACGTCGGGAGTGCCGGGGAAATGCTCACCTCACGTCGCCTAGGCGGAAGAGGTGGCCCCAACACATCGCAGTTCGATTCGAAAGTCGACTCGGGCCCATGTGCACCTCGCATCGCCTAGGCGGAAGAGGGCACGAAAGGCCAAACAATCTATGTTCTGTGTAAACGAGTCGGGGGAAAGACGTCTTACCGACGTTCCTTGTGTTGTCCCGAAGTCGATGGATTCACCACGTCACCGGCGTCGCCTAGGCGGAACGGCCGACGGGTTACCCAGATTTCGGAGATCCATCGGTGGTCCCTCAGCGGGACTGTCGATCCTCTCGCATTTTCTTGACCAACTCGAGGTGTTCCGGGTCGATGCCCTTCGAAGCTTCGGTCACCCGCCATGTACTGTGAGGCCCGAAGTCGGATGTAACACAACGCCATGAAACGCATCATGTCGTCCTGTGTGAGGATGACCGTCTCGTCCTCGATGTAGTCGTATGTTGCGAAATGATAGAACGGTGGGTCTTTGCGAAAGGTCGAGATCCCGTAGGATTCGAAGTTCTCCTCGGTGTTGGCGGGACTGAGAGAGCACCAAGCGACGACCAGCCTGAGTGAACGACATGATCACAACGTTCCAGATGAAATGCTGCAATGAACAATTGTTTGGACGATCGCCTGGAGCCAAAATGGCCACGGCAATCGCCAGATCAGGATTTTGCTCTATCGAACGAAGAGACTCATCCCGAAATTCCAACCAACCTAGCTGTTAATTGAGAAACACAAACACACACACACACACTCACACACACACACACATATATATATATATACACACACACACATACATACACATCGGTATATGTATATGTATATTTATATATATATATATATATATGTATGAATGTATGTATGTGTATATACATACATCCATCCATCCATCCATCCATCCATGCATGCACCTATCCACAAGACACGCAGCCAGCCCACACACCAACGCAATCCCACGCATGCAGGCAGGCAGGCAGGCACAGGCAGGCAGGCACTGACCTACCGACTGACTGACTGACTGATTGCCTGGATGATGACTGGTTGACTCTTTAACACTCACTCGCTAACTTCCACAGTGGCCCACGCACCCCGTCACGCTCTTTCTTTGTAACTACTCAAATATGTGCGCCCTGCACGCGTAAGCATACGCGCGTGCAGAGACACACAGGCACTCCGAGCATGTCTGGACCAGTCCTTGCGGCCGTCCTAGCCCAGCAATCTGGCAGATGAGGAAACTGATCACACCGAAACTCCAAGTAACAGAGCATGCCCTTACCACCTGTGAAAAAAAAACACATGTCAGGCCCAACACAGAAATGTGCAACTCTGGATGTCACACGAAAGCTTGGGGGCCTTCGCCCGTTCTCTTCACGTCGCTAGAACCCCCGAAATCATGCACCCGTCTGAGGGGACCAAACAGTGGCAGCTGTGCCCGCGACGGATGCGCTGCCGCACAGGCAGCAAACTGAACATCAACTCCTGCGATTTTGACGATCAAGTTGTTGGGGCCCCTGTTTCGATCCCGAAATTGGTTTGTCAATGGCGAGGAGGGCATCGGAGAGAAGTCGAACCCCCCCACTAAAGCTCCCTGAATCTCGGAGTCTACGGTAGAGATCACCCAAAACTCCAATGCGCAACATAGGCAGACTCATGGAACTCCTTCTCAACTTGACCTTGTCAGAAAACCCTTGGACTGAGCTGTGCAGTTGTAGAGTCTAGCAAGACTTGAACACGGCCGCTGTTGACACCTTTCGAGAGGAGCGGCCTGGTCGCTTCCAAGATGTGTCGAAGCACCAGATACTTCTGACCTGCCAGTTGCTGTCTCGTTGCTAAGTAAACTGGTGCTGCCAGATGTCACTTCCAGCTTGAGGGCTGCAGGACGGGAAGACTCTGGCACCATGGGGTCTGGTCACGGTCTGCGAGCTCCAAAAGCGCTCCTTTTCTCCCAGATCTACTCCGCTGGATCATTTTTGGCGGCTTCTCTGAATTAGGCACCCCACTGGAGCTGCTGAGCTGTTTTTGCTAGCACTCGGCCCTGGTCGGAGCCACCCAGTTCCGAGAAACCGTCATTGCTTTCGCTCTATCTGGACACAGTGCCAAATTCAAACCCGAGCGGTCTCAGAGAAAAGCAACGCATGCATTGTTCACCGAAATGTCGAGTCATTCAATGCCTCGTGATGCCGGCAAAATCAATGTGTGCTAGAGGGTGACATGTTTGCCATTAGGGGGTCCCTCTGTGTGATACCGTAGGCAACCTAGCAATGCGTCTGTCCAAATCTTTGACCCGTGGGATGAGTCTTGTTTGGCAACACCAGGGAACAAAGCCTCCACCCCTACACGGAATGCAGGGATGCTTGACAGTGGCAGTGTTGGTGGTCCCAGTTTGATGTTCGGTTCTTCCGCATTGCGCTTCTGAAGCACTCTGTCAGGCATTATCGTGGTCACTAAGGATGCGGTGCTTCCAAGAGTCTGTCACAGGGTGAATATTCATACAATAAGCATCGTCCCAAACAGCGAAGCATCTTTCAGAAAGATGACAGTACACGACTATCACGGGAATATGGGGGAATGGTAGAGAAGAGAGCACGAAAATCCCCTTGAGCTCTTGCCACAATGCCAGGACGTGATCGCGCGGCAAAGCTTCAGTCAAGTGCTCGGTGCGGCCACTTCGAGAACCTCAGAGTTCTCGGAAAGTTACCCTCCGTGCCACCTTGCCTGGTGCTGAGTTGTCCTTTCCTTTCACATATCTGACACTGGAAACAAGCGTCTCGAGGAACTCGGATCGAACTTACTGTGGAGTCGCTGCTGACCCTACATCGACCACTCACTGCGCTCAAGATCTTGAACGGAGGCATGATGTTCATGGTCGCATACAGTACAGGACCCTGTCACAGAATTCTGCGCAGATGCGACGCAGTGCCTATGCAGTTCATTGAACGACAAGGGACAACCACAAAAGTGAGCTTGTCAGCATCGGCGTTGAGGAAGTCCCATTCCTCTTCCCCTGAATATCGGCGATGCTTCAATGATGAGGCTTCATATTCTGATGTGACGGAAGAGTCTTGATGGTAACTCTTGGCATTTTATGCATCCGCATTTTAAAGACATGTCGCGCAAATTCTGCCATGATCTGTTCAAGCCCGCTCGAAGCACTATGCAACTATGCTCTACCTGTCGTCAGAAGCATGTTTGCAGCACGGTCAGTGCCGTCATGTTGCCAACGTCAATATCAACATCTGACTCCTCAAGCCCTTTACTCCAGCGACGAGACCTCTGCACGACCCATGCGAAGGCTTGGTTCTGCCATGTGCGGGGCCTCGAAATTTACAGGATCCTGAATGCCAGCACTCTTTGCAATTTCCCTCAACGATGTCGCTGCGGTGCTGCTAAAGCCGAAAATCTCTGAAGACCCCCTGTGGAGTTGAGAAGGCATAGGCATGAGACACTGACCTCTCGAGGCGTGCAGGGGCGCCGGGATGTTGCAAATCTGCTTCTCTGCGAAGTCGTGCTCAATAAAGGGTGACGTCTGCTTAGATACAGATCCTGTGCAACAGGCCCGAAACTGAAGCTCTTGACGGCTGGCCCTATTGACTGCTCTCTGCAAAGTCACCACTCTGCTGCATGAGTGGGCACATGAGGGCACATGCCACACAAGAGCCAGCGCCAGCCTTCGTCACCGAGAATAACTCGAAACTTTAGCGTCGGATGTGTGCAGTCATTGATGCTTTGGACACATCCTTAGGTCAGGACGGCATGAGACACAGAGGCGTAAAGCAGTTCTCTGAGGACACATGCATGGCATGTTGCGCAAGACGCCTTTTCCGTACAGTGGAGCTGGAAATGGAACATCGCGGTCAGGGTACTCAATGCCACATATCCTTTCCCCTTAGCCTTCTTGAATGAAGAACCTTAGATGCACGGAGCAGCGACTGCGCCGACTGTCGTCTCATGTCGCTCTGCTCTGCTTGCGGTTGCGCCACAGTGGCGGTTCGATGACACCGACCTCGGGGCCACGGCTCTGGCCCCCGCCCCCAAAAAACTGAGCTTGACATTTTTCACAGAGTTGAGCTGCGACAGCTCGGGAGTCCTCATGCTGCAACAAGTATAGACAAGTTTCGTTGCAAAAAGGTTCAGCTTGAACTCAACGTCGTGGCTGCCCATCGGGATGCGAAAGGATGGCGAGACCTGCGCAATCGGCTCTCATGTTTTGACAGATGCACTAGAACCGAATTATGCCAATTTCTGTCGTTCTGGGTGTTGCCTTTGTGGTGGGTCTCGGACTGTCTCAACATGGACCAGGAGCCGGAGACAGGCTCTTAGCGATGCTTTGACAACTGCTCTTTGCTTATCCGACAGTTCGTAGGAGAAAAATGTTGCAGCTTTGGAGTGGCCCTGGCCATGCTATGCAAGCTTCGGTGCTTCGCAGCAGGCTGAAAAACAGGAGCCTTCTCCCGGTCTTTGTTCTTGCCTTAGACGGCTTCACGGTGAGGCAAGTGCACCGAATCGCAGAGATTTGGACGGAGTTCAGAGGTCTGGCTGCTACATCAAAGGAAATGCCAGACATGACCCGGTGCTGTGCCTAGAAATCCACCTGCCGACCCAGGATCCCTTCATATGCCTTCACTCTTGTCTCTTCTTGTCTCTTCTCAAACAGCTCCTTCAGTGACACTCGGCCGGGCCCAGCTCGGGCGCTTTTGCAGAGCTGGGCGACTCTTGCACGTTTCCCTGGCCGAAGCCTTAAATCCCTGCTTCCACCCTCCATCCAAAACCTTAAAGCGCAGATCCCAAAACTCCCGACCGCATGGACCCCTAATCCTTGGAGGTCCGCAACGCGCAAGCCGCTGGAATCAAGACACCCAGCCCTCCAATTCCGCAACATTCAAAAAGCATGCTAGAAGTTCAAGACCTTCTCCATTGCATATCCATCGTCAGAGAGATAATGGGTCCTGTGCATACCATGTTACCTCATGTTACCTCTTTACGCGTAGTCAGCACAGGAAACCCACATGTAGTGAGATCATGCGCGTGAGCAGCCCTTGTCGTCTGCAAACCTGGCTGCTGGTCAGGCTGGCTTTCTCGAGGGTCCACACGATTCGGCGCGGATCACTGGCGTCCACCCCCTGGGCGGGCCTTTCAGCATTTCATGTTGGGCGGAGTCAGTCTCAAGGAGGAGCATAGGTCTGCGCCGCCTACGCTGAGAGTTTGATCGCTCGCTACAGCCCTCGTGTTCCCGAGCACTTTCCAGTGGCAAAGCTCCTTAACCAGCTGCATCCGATATGTATGAAGACGACTTGGAGAAAGCCAGCCAGTTTGTCGAGCTTGTGCTAGCTTACGTTCGGGACAAGATGACACCCGAGAACGCTCCAAAAAGCAATCCTCGTCGGACTGCCGAACCATTAGCGAGGCAGGGCACATGCCCAACACAGATTCGGAAAGTTACGACTTGACAGTACAGGCCTTTCGTAGGTCTGGCTGGACAGCGAACCCATCCTCGACCAAGTTTGCATCGCACAGATGGCACGGGGAGGAAATCTTTGGCTGCCAAGTGTTTGCAGGTTCTGTCGTCCCTTCGGCAAGCATGAACCAAGAGGACACAAGCACAGTGCTCAGGTCATATGCTGAACGATGCAGTGCATGTAGCTCGCTGCGTGAGGAATTCACAAGCAGCGTCTTATCAAACGCACCCTTCCACCCTTCATCTCCAATCGAGACCTCTTAAGCCCGGCCCCTCATTATCCCAATCTGCCCCAAGCAAAATCCCAATCTGCCCGTGAACCTGCCGACGATCTGCATCCAAGTAGCTTCTCATGCGTGATCCAAAAACCTGACATCTCCGCGTGCTTGCCTGAGATGCATGCTCCGCACCGAAGCAAAGCCCGGAGCCAAAGCCCACGACTTCCCCGAAGCGTGGACCGATACCCTGCAAAGAGCAGTTCCCAAGCTTCGAGCTTTACCTCGAGCTTGATGAGCTAGCAACTGGGCTAGTGAAAACTCCGGACATCTACCTCCAAGGAATCTGTGCCAAGCCACGACCTCGAGGCTTTCCGGCTTTCCTCATGTGCTTCATGACCCTGGTTGTGCATGCTGTGCTGCAGCGGCTCAAGAGCTTGCAGGACTGTCGTCACATGCTAGCAGCTCGCGTGACTCGTCTTGGACTCTGATGCTATTCAGCTCTGTGGCGTTGGCACCGAGAAGTCATATCCAGCGTCGCAATAGCCAAATGCAGAAATGAATGTCGCAGGGTTAATTTGCCACTGCTCCTGAGCTGGCGAGTTACGGCGCAGTCAATTCGTGGTGTCTCCCCTACGCTTCAATTTGGCTTCCTGGTGACTGTGTAATTTGCCCTTGAGACAGACCGTACCACGGACGCGGAGCTGCGCTCGTAAGGTATGTGCATTTTCTTGAGTGTTTGCGCTTGTTTGCTTATGTGTGTTTGTGGGTGGAGGCGGAGAGGGGGGTCATGAGATGCTCCGCCATTTTCTAATATAGCCGCAACAAAAATCAACAGATGAGTCAAAATGACGGTATCAACACCGAAAGACATCCCTGATTGTGGGATCTAAGGTTTGCCTTCCGCTACTTGGTCACTTGTCTCGTTGAGTCTTGAACCTAATCACCTCACTTCTGTCGTCGTAAAGCCACAGAAGTCCTGAGTTTGCGTGTGTTTCAACTTCGCCGGCAGAACATGTCTTCCAAAAAGAAGAAGCTGTGATCCCCAGAGATGAATCCCTCGCTGTCTCATGACGGATGAATCAACCTGTAGATCAGACACGACAAGAATCATGCAGCTGAAATCCATCAGACGTACATGCTCTGTTCCTGGTCGTTTCCGCAAAGCAAAAACCGTGCGAATCCCGTTGATTAACTGCCAGGCATCCTCGTAGTATGTGTAGCCGGGCGACTGCCACGATCCTCGACTTGCAGTTTGACATCGGCACCGTCTATACTTGAAACTTTCAGGATTCTAAGACTGCATCAGAGAGGCCGCACGGAATTCATCCGATGTGAGATATGCCAGGAGCGAAATCGTGAATGGCTACCAAGCGTCTTGCTTTTGTCTGGCTCTGCAGCACGGCTCCACGCATGCTGTGTTGGACTATCAGTTTCAATAGTCCAAGCCACAACAGCTGTGGCCGAAGCTCCAAGATAGAAAGTACATTGCAACCTCACCTCTTTTTGCAGCTCGGAGGCCATGAAACATCCCACCATCCTTCCGAAACGCAGGAACAGGATGATGCAGGAGAGCTGTAGTGCATGCTCTGATGCCGGGTGAAAGGCTGCACTCCAACTAGATTCTACCTAGCCTCTAGCTGCAGGACGAGCTTATGATAGCTTCTGCACGGCACACACTTTACGAAAAATGCCCCCCCCCAAGATCATGGCTCCAAATCCGGCCCAGTTTCGGAGACCTGACCCGGCATGGGATGCCCTGAGCGGTGCGAGGTCCGCCACGCGGGCAGGCAGGATTTTGCAACAGGTGTGCACAACACTGCGCTTCTCGATCAGCTCTTTTGCAGTTCCAGGAAGCTGGGTATCATACGCGTCTCTACACATGTACTACGTCCATAACCAAATCCGGGGAATGGTGCATGCTATTGGACCAAGCAACCCTAAGCCAGCTGCATCCTCAAACCCGCTGGGACTCCCAACAAACTTTGCTGCCAAGCTGCCGTATTGAAAGCCATAATAGCCTTGATAGCTTTCTTCCAGCTCGATGGGAGCATCCTGCCACATATCCATATTATGCTGCGGTTGTTGCAGCACTGTACAGAGAGCAAGCGATCCCTGTGCCTCTTGAAAGACTAGGACTAGGAATCACCGGAGGTGCAATGTCTCTATCCAGAAAGCATCTACGACTGCAATGGGGCACAGCACTTCGCCCTAAAAAAGGCCTGCCCTTCCGGGCAGAGCCTCTTCCCTTGCATTTGCTAGTCCCTGTCCATCTCGCTGTGCAAGCCCGGAGGTAGCGTCAGTGCCCTGATTGTCTCGACTTTTCGGGTGAACAATCGAAGATTTCGTCTGCATCTTGAAACTGCACGCTCTTGCAAAGCGCAGTCTGCGCAAGGGCATGAGGCACAATAGAAGATCATCCCCACTTTGCCATAGAAAACACGAAACACAACGTTTACCATCGCGCAGTCACGCCATGCCTTAATACATGCAACACGAGCCGTACTTGTAGAAAATCCTTCCCTACATGGAGCTGTTGCCCAGGAGCGTGGAAGAGTAGTCTGCCACTCGTTCCACTGTGTCTGCCGGAGACTCCTTCGAGTTCATAGCTTCCTGAGTTGAGGGCGATAAGGGGCAAGGAGGATCCAAGACCCAAGCTGTAGCCCTCAGGGCAAGGGCCACTCGTCAATTGTAGCACGCGATTTTTGGAGCCATCTGCTAGGTTCCGTTCACTGCAGCAACGCAAGGGCAGGGCGGCACCCGTCCGAGCAGCTTGTGTCTTGTGGCTGGAACTGCGCCACAGGAGCTGTACCGTAATGTAGGGCCCTGAACGAAAATTCCTCTGCAGTGCGAGCAGCCAAGATTGCAGAAGTTGGGTCCAGCTGTTCCCATTCCTCCTGCATTTATCGGCCGCTTGTTCCATGCATGCGTATGCACGGCGGCGAGAGAGAGAGAGAGAGCGAGAGAGCGAGAGAGCGAGAGAGAGAGAGAGGGAGGGAGACAAAGAGAGAGCTTGAGCTTGCACAGCTCTCAAACGACTCTCCAATAATTGTTAATGCCGGGCCCTTGCAAGCAGTTGCAGAAACTTCGCTTGAGAATGGCTGGCGAGACCTCGACATCGACATGGTCGTCCTTGGCAAAGAAGTTTCGAACAAAGACGCAAGCACAAACCAAAGCACTCGCAGAGAGTTCGAGTGCAGGCCACGGAACATGACAAACAAACTGCCTGGAAGCCGCTGTTCATCCCGGACGCAACCAAACTGGTTCTGATTGCAGGACAGTGATGCGTACCAGCCAGGCTACTGCTACTAGTACATTTGATATCCTGCACACTATACATCCTTCTGGCACTCAAGCGCTTTGCAGACAAGTGGCTGAGAGACTTTGCTGCTCTGTCGCAGGGTCCTGCTCTGGAACGGTGACGGGCATAGAGAAATACATCATGCAATCAGTGCAGCATATAGTCTGCAATCCTTTTGTCGAAAAGGAACAAGACGGTCTCGCAGTCGGAAAGCAGCGTTCCAGCTAATTCCACGGATACTGAAGACCGGAACCCTGCCATCTTGCACATGCCGGTGTTTGGCGGTTCTGCGTATTATTACTGTTATTTTTTGCTAGTATACAGTATATTACTAATATTCACACCAAGCACGGGAAAAAAGGCCACAGGTGCAACAAAATAATGGCTACAAAAATAGGCCCTCCTTCTGCGAAGACAAGTGCTTTCAGCAACAAATGGCAGCATAAGGCAGTGCAAGTAGAGCTCTACAGTAGCTGGAGGCCCAGAACCCGGACGCGGTGAACCCCAACGCAAGGCCTGAATCCAAAACGTCTTCTGACAGGCTCAAGAAGAGGATGGGATGCGTATATAAGAGACGCCTGGACGAAGACGCCGAGCCCGAGCCCAGGATCACTCGGATCGGCCGGCCTGCACAGCAAAGATCCAGCGGCACTGCCCGGAATTTGCAGCTTGCATTCCAGTCTTGAATCAGCTTGCTGGGCTCGGCCAAACACCACGAGCCGGAAACGGATATTGCGAAATATGCGTACCCGCCAACCCAGACCACTAAAACAACACACGTACTGATGTTTGGACTGTATGTATCTCCACAAATGTCTGTCCGCTGCTGCCTGTGTATGCGTCTGTGTGTAGATTTGGGATGGTATGGATACGGTTACGGTTACGGTCATGGTTAGCCATGGCAGGGCACGGCATGGTACGTGCGGTGTATGCATGCATTAACATCCCTGCATCTATTCATCGGTGCGTCTGTCTGCTTCAAGAAGACCAGCTTCTTCAAGAACAGCATCAACCTGTGTTATCTCGCTTTCAATTACTATCGCTACCAGTGGCTGTGCCAACATGTGTTGGACCGAATGTTGGCCCGAACTCCTGCATTGCAAAATGTGCGGATGATACTCTTTGGTGAGCTTCTTGAAATGTCCTTTGCACACCAAATCAAAACGTCAATTGGCTACCTTTGTGGCTTTCGCACTTTTGATCACATGTGGACAAGGTTACATACCCTAATTGACTTCCGTGGATCGAAAGATTCTTGGCAATCTGCTGAGCGCTCCTGCACATTCTTCAGAAATCATGGAACGTGGCATGGCTGTGTCAATCCGTTCATAAGGACAGGCAGTCATCTCGGTGAATTTTGATGCAACTCGACCAGCACAGACAACATTGAAGCCGATCATGATACCCGAGCTGTGTCTGTTTGGGCACTTGCTCCGTTTTGTTCCAATGGTGCTGAGCTTTAGTCAGATAAAGCTGTGATGTCCCAGCAAATACTCCTCATCGTGCAGCTCCCTCAGTTGATCCTTTAGGAGGGCCCCGGTTGAGACGTTGAGATTACACGACAAGAACAAGCGCTCAGGCTTTGCTGCTCTGAAGTATCGTACTGGCACCTCTGACATGGAAAGGGTCCACTGCGCAGTTCAGATCACACCAGGACCTTCTCGAACACAAGAAAGTGCAGACCGTACGTAATGGATAAGAGGACCGCGAAGTTCTGAACAAGGGACCGGCAATGTGTAGAACCCCAATCTCTGTTCAAGCTGAACACCCCACATGCCACGATGTCACAAGTAACTGTGCAAGAAGTCGGCCCCTCGCCTAGCCCAAACGCTCAAGAAATGCTAAGTAAGGAGAAGCGAAGACTCACAGTAGGGTTCAGGCTTAGGGCTTCAGGTTAACGGTACGGCCTAAGAAACCAGCAACTACAACTTGCCCGCATCCGTGAAGGTGAAGCAACGCTGCCTCTTTGAGCTTTCCGTCTGTACAACTCCCGGCCCATCAACGTCCACAAAACGCTTCACCTCGGATGTGGCTGTTGCCTGTGAACATGTATGTCGGAACATCATGACATCGGTGAAGATCTGCTAAAAGCTTGCTCAGCCTCAGTCCACAACAATCATGCGGCGTGAGTCATGACAGTATCATCATGTCAGTTGCCTGTTCGGAAACCTTTGCTTGGAAAATCGATGCCCCTTATGGAAAGGGCACGACATTGCAAGCAATCTTCAGTTCATATGCACGCTGAGGCAATCGCGGAGTCATATCCACCATTTGTCATGACCTCAGTACGCTTTCTGATTCTTGGTTGCCGAGTTGAATGAAGATGTTCAAGCTTTTGGAGCATGCGTTTACATGTCTTGTTCGGCGAGGGCATGAGAGGGAGGGGGAGGGAGAAGGGATATGAGAGGGGGCCAGTTGCAATGAGCAGCTCGTAGCTTCGCCCACTCCCTGGGCGCTGCCAGCTGCTGGCACTGGCACGTCTACTCGCAGCACTCCTCTTGATTCTTGATCTTCTGGGACTGTCCGTGGAGCTTGACTTGGTACAAAGTGAGCTGTGTTTCTTTTTGCTGCAAGAACCTATCATCACGGTTCATTGCCGGAGCTTTCTGTTGAAAACTTGCAGGACTACCGTGCGCCGCAGGGTTAGGTAACACGCCACGCTGCTCTGTACAGCTTGAGCAGGAATGGCTGGCAGGACATGAGGTAGCCATATGGCGTGCACGTCTGGAAAATCATGTGCTTAGATTCCAGTTTGTTAGACGGCCTCTCGGATGACTGTTGCTCTCAAACAGAACCTACCTCCCTTCAACTGCCGCAAATCCGCCTGACGGACTGTGGGGCCGATTGACAAGAGCACAAGGAACTCCTGCACCACCAGGGGGCATTGTCCATAAAGTGCCGAGTGTTGTGGGGCCTTTGGCAAGCTGCCGGCTTATTCTTGGCTCACATACACGACACCCTCAACCCTCGACGCTAAATCCAAAACCGCATGCATTTGGAGACTGCGCCGACATGCCCACCCGAATTGTTCCACTCTTTGCCAAGGCATTGGAAGTTGCATGGCAACCTTAGCTCAATGTGGACCTGCCTCGGGCTGCTGTTGCATGTGTCTATCTTGGCCCTAGGCTGAAGACTCTTGCAAGTGTCGGTGCAGGTTCCCAGGATCCCCTCAAAGACCACAGCCACATGATCTAGAGGCTGAATGCAGAACTGCGCGAGCTGGTGCAGGGCAATGCGCAGGCTGCGCCAAAGCTTTTGCAGCTTGAATACATTTGCGCAGCGTCAATGGGCTTGTCTGTTTTAGTCAATCTAGTCAGATTGCTGCAAAGCCGACAAGGGCCAGAGTCTCGGAGCCCAACCCTTCGAATCGACCAAATTCCCCTCTTGTGCCTTGAATCGCCAGAGAAAGGCCGCAAGGAAACCTGTGCTGAGCGCAGGAAGCTTCAACTTCATGAGGTGTGCGACATTCTTGCAGCTGGACCGGCGCCAGCTGACTAAACGATGCTCCCCTTTACACATCCCAGGCAAGCTTGTTTTCGGCATTCTCGCAACGTGTACATCTGAAACCTTGGGGCACTGCTGGCCTCGAGCTGGTTGGCCAAGGCCTCAAGCCCTTCCAACAGCAAGTGGGCCACACCTTGGACAGGGCGAACGCACGGAAATACCTGGTTAGGTCTTACTGAAGGCCGCGCACCGTGTTTACTGGGCTTTGGCCGATAGCACCTCTGTCAGTGTTTAGGGTAGAAACGGCTTCAGGCCCAGTAGATTCTTACCACAGTCCCTTGTGTGTCTGTGCGTGCGTGCCTGCGCCCTCGTGAGCTCTTGCGTGCGTGCGTCCGTTCGTGTGTCTGTGCGGGCGCGCGTGCAAGCGTGGGCCTGTGTAAACAGTGTAGCCGTGGTTGGAGGCTTTGGGGAGTTTGGTGCTACAGGCTTGGGGTTGCGGTTGACGGGTGTCGTCACTCACGGTGGCACATGCAAGACAGATAAGGCTGTAGGGGAAGGTCTGCGCATTGGGGGCTTAGGGGTCTCGGGTTTTGGGGTCTGGGGTCCGTTAATGCTTTGAATCAGCAACCGAGCCGATGCTTGCTGAGGGAAGTGATCGTTTGAAAAACGTCCCTGACATGAGCATACGCTTGCCGTGGCCCGGCGCCTCCCCATCCCTCCAACAACTAGTTGAGAATATAGCTTCAAACAAATCTCCCGTAGAGTACACCACCCCTTCCGATTTACTTCAGGCTCCCCTGATCCTGATGGAAGTGTACAAAGGGATGCGCACACACAGATTGTAGCGCACATTGGGACTCTGGTGGGGAGAGCTATGCCACTTTTTGGGATTGGACCGCAGTCATGAGATGGAGCCCAAACGCAACCGGACATCTTCAGGAAGCAACCTCTCTGCGTTCAACCCCCCAAGGTTTCGTAGCATAACTGGTCTAAGCGGGCCCATTCTACAGAGGTAGGGGACGCACATGCTGCCGTCATGGGCTCTGAGGCTCTTGGCTTAAGGAAGCGTTCTTGTGGAAGCCCAGCACCATTAAACAATGTACGATGGAAGGAAGGTCTCTGTACATTTGGCGGATATGTAATAATGTGCATCAGCATACGGCCGGTGTATCATACATGACTTAGGAGGGGATCTATGGAATCCTGACGGACACGTCTGTGCAGTCTGCTTGCTTTGCTAGGCTCAACTGAAGCCGTGGACAGCGGCCCGAGGCGGGGCACCAGAGGGTATTTCAGGAACGTAAACTTCACCGTTGGATCGAACCTTGGACCCGGAACCGTGAAACACCTCAGGGACTCATGCAGCAGGGACTCTGGCACATTCCAGCACTGCAGTCTTTCGGGTTGTTTTGAATATGAGGCTCCTCCGCACGAGGCCGTGCGATAGGCTCGGAACTTGTGGCAACTGCGTCGCTGTTCTGCGCAGACGTTGGCTCTTTTATAACGGATTGCAGGGGCAGCATTTGTGGACGGGGGCCGGGTGCTTGACGTGCTGTGCTTCGACGCTGGCTCGGATGAAACCAGTGATCCTCTACCTCGACTCTACGTGTCTTTGGTTTTTGACAAGCCGGTTTGTCCTCTTGGCCCGAATTTAGTCTCCCAAATCCATTCCACCCCACCACATCACACCTCAGCCCACCCAACAGAACTGCTATGGCCGCAGATGCACGAACATTACACGCCAGATGCTGGAATACTTGTATTCCGATGGCAACATTCTGCTCAACACATCCTGCATGTTTGGAGATGGCTCACTCCTTCCAAGAGGCCTAAGCCAGGAAAGAACTTTACTCGACGAGTTCGAGACTGCACAACCGTTCCGAGGTATGAATCATGGGCGGTCGTTGCGGCTTTTGTGAGTTCTTGTCAGGCAAGAGCATGAGATGTGAGCCGTGACCAGAGGTCGCGCAATGCAAGGCGGAGAACATGTCCTCTCAAGAGGGCTTACGGAGTTCAATCGAGAGCTTGTTTGAACTGCCGCATTCTCGCTGAGGTGAAAAGAAAGGGTCGGGGGACTGTTTCGTTCTGATGCTGTGTTCATGATGCTGTTATCAATTCGAATGCTCTTGTCACCTGCTAACGTAGCTGCGGGACATTGCTTGACGGAAGGAACGTCAAGTTTGCACGTGCCTGTTGGGTAGTGTGAATGGGCTTATGACTGTGGAACAAGGCAATGAGGTTGCCAATGCTTTCCCCAGTCTGCCAAGCATGGGAGAGGTTGCCATCTCACGATCAGGCCACTGAGCGACCAATGAGGCGGATACGGATGCAGCTGTTGCCTCGGATCTCTCAAGCATGAGAGAGTGAGTCGATGAGTGAGTCAGTGTGAATGATGCTCTTCGTCATGAACCTGGCTTGACGGATTTCGTTCGACGTTTCATTTTGAGGGCTTCCTGCTGTAGCGCAGGTAGGCTCATGTCCCACCGAGATTATGCCTTTGGCAATCGAGCCTTGCTTTGCAGGGTATACCTTAACACCACCAATCTATATGTCTTGTGAAGGCTCTTTCCTTCGCCTTCGGTGGAGGTATCCCTCCTGATAGTGGTTCTCAGGCCGGTGCTGACAGCACCACTCGACTCAATCTTCAGAATCTGTGAAGAGCACCTGGAATTCTCAGGGATAAAGCGAAAGCGGTTACTACCAAACAGTGATCGAAGACAGTCTGCAGTCTGCAACGAAACACTGCTTTCGTCTGCGGCCAAGGTTGCGAGAAGGGACGCCCCGGTGCGGTCGCAAAGTGAGCGAACTCCACCCCAAAGGCCGACTTGCCGATGCCCTGAAGGCGATGACAGGCCCAAAGGGAGTTCACTTACGAACTCCTTGCAGGTCGGACCAGCAAAGAGCTTATCTAGCTCGGAAGCCCGAAGTCACAGGAGCACGTCCAATCCCGACGGTTTGAAGCGCGATGCCTCAGCACCCCAAACGGTACAGGCACGACGGCTGTCATGGCCGCTGAGCAGGTGGAGAACCTCGGGGGTGCACCGGAGGATTTGTGCTCTGAAGTGAAGGGCTCAGCATGCGGGTAATGCAGCAATGTACAGCCTGCAAAGAAAATCGCTGAAGCACCTGCGAACATCAATCCTTTCAAAATCGAGAGCACGAAGGCTGTGACAACAACTGTAAACAGTTCAACCTGAGTCACTGAGGCATGAAACCCTAAACCATCAGCGTCCAGCGTGTGCAAGAGGAAGCGCCTCATGGATGAATTGCGGACGGCCCAGGAAGTTCTCCGGCCTCAAGCATTCAGGATGTTCTGCCGGCTTTACACAACATTACACAACCAGGGCTTTGGTTTAAATGGTCCTCTCCAGGCCTACATCGGAGGTTCCTCTCGACTGTTTATCTCCTAGAGCCGCGCAGTCGCACACGTTGCCTGGGTGGTATCAGCGACTCGGCGACGAGGAAGCGGGAAGCAGCCTCAGGGGATTGTCAGGCCGCGGAATCGAGATAATGCCTCTGTCCCTTTCTTCTAACACATCCCCCACCCCCACCCCCTCCCCCAACCCCAGTAGTCAGTAGGCATTGTGATTCAGCCTGGATCTGCCCCGTGATGACTGCAACTCACAACAGATAACAAGTACTAGGTTACTAGGAGGAATGAGCAACAGGACGAATAGGAAAATACCAGAGTAGCACCAGCCGCAATCAAACGTAGTCATGTCAACATGGTGGGGCTGTAATGGGTATCATCGTTATCATCAGTCATAGTGGCGGTGGTGGTGGTGGTGGTCGTAGTAGTATAGTAGTAGTAGTAGTAGTAGTAGTAGTAGTAGTAGGTGTAGTAGGTAGTATAGGTAGTAGTAGTAGTAGTAGTAGTCGTCGTCGTCGTCCTCCTCCTCCTCGTCGTCGTGAGGAGGAGGAGCAGTGTGGTTCTGGATTCTGTTCCAGGCTTGAATTCAACGAGGGTTGTTCTATATCCTTGTTCCACGCATGCCAATTAGGATCTTGCGCTTCGCCCTTGCGAGTTCCTTGGGCGTGCTTGCGCGCGCGCGGATTTTGTTGAAGACTGTGGCTTGTTGATCCTTGGTGGCGTCGAGCCTAACCTTCGGCTGCGGGTAAAACACTGGGGCTTCAAGGCTAATCTACCTACAACACTGCTCAGTATCACCCTTGAACCAGCCTTAACAAGCCTTGAGCATAGCTTGCGCTCGCCCTTGCGCGCGATCGAAAGGGTGTGCACTTTTTAAGAGACCGAGTTTTCGTTAATCGCCCTCCTAGTATTGTCAAAAGAACCACCCGAAAACAACAACGCGCAACTATGTCTCGACTCCGTTGGTGCCCACAAGCCTGGATTGCCACAGAAGCCCCCCTGCACGACTATATCATGTCTTACTGCTTTTGCACAAGGTGCCTCCAGCTTGCGCAGACTGCCGACCTCTGGTTTCTCGGCCTCACTTGACTTCATGGTTTGATGAATTCTCTCTTCAGAAGTCTTTTCTGGATGTCAGGCGTACTGGCAGGAGTTCAAGCTCAGGGTTCGAAGACGAGACCCGTCAGTGTCTGACTAGACTCTTCTCTTTTGAGCAAGTTTCTTCTTGTCTAGATCTGAACTATACGACGGCTCAGAGTGTGATGTATCTTCGGCTGTCTTCCCATCGAATGTTATGGAGCCTGCTGCCGTATTGAATCCTGTGCAGAAGTTCCAGTGATGCCCGTGGTCCGTGAACTGCAGCCATTCCTACCACACATTGTTTGTGTTAGCCCGCATTGCACGCCCTTCACTTCGATCCGGGGTGCAATACTTTCTGCAGGCTTTATGATAAGCGTGGTCGTATTCATCGACTTACGGGTCAAGATAAAGCTCACTTGTCTTTTCAACCTACGGTATGAGCGCTGTTGACATGACGGAAACATCTGTCCAAGGTTTGCCGCAGGCTTAAGCAGGTAACATTGTGACTTGCGCATCCGGTGCACGTGCGGAAATTGCTTCAATCAGGTCATGGACCTCTTCGCCACAAAGCTCCGAGAGGGTCACCTTTCCGATAGCAACATTTCGCTGGCCAAGCTATGCAGGTGAGCTTCCACAGTGCTGAATCAAGGGCTAGAGTCTAGAGGAGTCCAGCTAGAGACCGAGGCTTCGGGCCAGTTCCAGGAACTCACGGCCCAACGGAAGCCGATTCTGATTCGCTGTCTGATCACTCTGACCATCTTCAAGGCAAGAAGAGGCCATGGCAGCACTCCCAATGCACCCAAGCTGGCACATGAAAAGCTGGTCTGACCCCTCTAGAAGCTGGGCGTTTATGCCTGCAAAAAACAGTGCCTCAGGAAGTACAATGTGGATGATACGGCCATATTGATGCCCACCAATGTATTCCTCCCCAAGCCGTCAACGCACAATCCACCGCGAGCGAACCCCGAACTTCAGGACGGAAGCGCTTCTCAGAGCTGTATGCGCAATCAACCTCACCTAATCTTCCCTTCTTCCTTCAAAAGACTGCTCATGCTGCGACACGAAAACCTGACATGGTTTGCATGCAGCCAATCATAGCGAATCAGTTCGCCTGCCTTGTCCGCTCCGCGCTGGCCAAAGAGGACAAAGTGATCAGCCTGGAGCGATTCGAAACATTGTAAAGCGCTCCATAGACTTGTGAAGACCTGGGATGCATGAACAAGCGTGTCTGACCAACACCACAACCTTTGATGACTGCTTGATTTCAAAAGCCGAGATACGAATGCTGCTTACGTATGTCTTCTGGCACGCACTACATACCCCGGCAGGGGGGTCCGGTGCATCTTTGCTTTTTCCTGTTGCTGTTGTTGTTGCTGCTGTTATCGTTGCTGCTGTTGCTATTGTTGTTGTTGCTGCTGCTGGTGTTGCTGTTGTTGCTGTTGTTGTTGCCTGAAGATGAAGCCCTACAGCAGGGAAGGCAAAGCAAACCCTAAAGTCGTCCCGAAGATTCAACCCTAAAACGAGGAAGACAAAGCAAACCCCAAAGTCGTCCCGAAGATGAGACCCTAGAGGGAATAAAGCAGAGCAAACCCTTAATTCGTCCCTAAAATGAAACCCTAAAGTCGTCCGAAGATAAAACCAGAAATGCCCCGAGGATGTAGCCATCACAAAGCCCTAAAGCGAGAGCAAACCCTAAACTCGTCCCTAAGCTGAAACCCTGGGTTACAGGCGAGCTAAACCCGGAAGCCCGGTCCAAAGAGTTACAACCGGCGCAACATGCGAGCCCAAAAAGCGACGACCCTCAAGAGCGAAGAACGACACAGCGAGTACAGGGAAATGACAGAGGCGAATGGGCAGCGCTCTTGAACGTCACACGATGTAAGGTCTCCTTACTAGTATCACTGCTATAACACCCGGATATACACTCACCAAATTGAGCAAGTGAGACTTGGACCAAGCCGCAAAAAGAAGAGAAGGGCGGAACATCCGAAATAGCAACACGAACGGTCGCGGGTCGCTTCTCCTGCTCCGCAAGCTCGGGCTTGGAATCGGTGCAAAGCCAGCTCCTGGAGTGATTGGTGAATGTAGAAGGAACTCGCGGACATTCGCGGACTCTCAGGCTTTTCCTTTAACTTTAAAACTGCTTCAACACAGCACGAAGCAGATTTCCTGTCAGCCTCTCAAGACGTGGCGACATCGGACTTCCGCTACCCCCTAGCGCTCCGTGCCGTCTGCCAAGCCGAGAGGAGCGACTCGCCCACTCCCAGGGAGAGGTAAAACTGCTGAGAAAACCTCAGACGTTGACTCTTTGGTGCTGATGACAGAAGCTTGCGGGGCTCCGTGCTTTGGCAGTAACTGCAGACTCCTACCTGCTGCAAAAATTATGCGAGGAGCCTCCGCGCGGCCACATCGTAGACCGGACTTCGCAAGCACACCACGTGAGGGCAACCGCACTCAACAAAGACCTGCACGCTCTTCATTGAATGGTAGGTAGGGGAACTTGACATGGCATCTCTGACCCTCCTTCCAGGCTTTAGGCGCAGCCCAGGGACACTCTTAGCCTGTGTTTTTGGGACGAGGTTACGTTGATACTCCAGCATAAACTGGTTTCTGCTGCAATGCGCCAGCTAGTTGCTATCCTCTGCAACAAACATTTCTAGCTAGCCACGTTACACGGCCTGTGGCTGACAGGACCATACCAAAAATCAAAACAGAAACTGAGCATGTTGTTGATCGCTGCACTGCAAAGAAGACCTCTCAACTGCCTTCAGGGTTTTGGGATGAGGGTTTTCGGATCCTCACTGTCTTGGCAAGCAGAAGACTCTTAAAGGATTCTTGACAAGTAGAGGGATGTGGGGTGTTCTCTATATATATATATATACATACATACATACATACATACATACATACATACATACATACATACATACATACATGATTTTGGTCACTATCGATAGCAACAGACGCGGCCACGGTCGAGCATTGGTTTATCAACACAGCCCGCCTGGTTTAGCTTCTACCGGAAAGGACAGCTGTCTTTGCTTACTGCTCAAAACGCGTCATACGAACCGAATTCGTCTGCGATCGAATGAAGCTGCACCGAGCACGAGTCGATTGCGACAACACAAAGTCGAGAGTTACGTCGTTCATGCATGGTGTGTACTCCGCAGGACTGGAGCCGGGGAGGTAGCGCACGACTTTAAGAATCGAAAGATCGGGGTACTTTGAGCTTCACGTGTGAAGCTGATCCTAAACACTCATAATCACATCTTTGTATTCTCTTGCTCCGCAACATTCAAGCCGTGTATATGTCCTGTCAAAACAAGCATCTGTTGAATGCTCGCAGCAGGCAGCGCCAAACTCCTCATCCCAACAGGTGCGCGGGCCTGCAATGCGAATCCAAACTACGTATTCCAAAGGTGGACGCGGAGGGTAACTCGGTTGGACTTTGCCTGCTTTTTGAAGGTCCACTCTGCTCTTCTCCACAAACGCATTACGCAGCAAGAAGCTCTGCTGCTGTACCTCTGCGGCGTCGCCCCGAAGGGTGAGGTGCAGCTCGGTCCCCTTCGTGGATAGCCGGAGAAGAGCTTGGGCACCGCAAGGGCTCTGCAACACGCCCTCCGATGAAACGATGAGGTCGAAGTGCCCGAATTCTTCCACTTGAGAAAGCTCACAGAAGTCCAAGCTTGCTGAACCCAAATTCGCGTCAACACCCGTGAGTTCGCTGTGTTTTCGCCGCAGCTCCGGATCGACCACGCCGGGCAAATCCGTGGCCAGCATCGCTCTGCAGCGCGAAGCCAGCACCAGGGAAGGCAGAGCGAAGAAGCCAGCCGCCAACTCGATGCAACGGCCGAACGACGAGGCTTCTTTAAGCGAAGTCTCGGCGAAATGCCGCGAAAGAAACAAGGATCCCGGCCACAAAACTCCCGAGTAGCCAGCCATCAGATAAGACCAACCAAGGAGCTGCCTTTGCTGAAGGACGAGACGCTCTCTGAAGAAAGGTTGCAGATCCAACTGAAGAGTCGCGCTCTTCAAAGGCAAGAAACGGACAGGCCGCCCACCATGGGCCACGAGACCTTCATAGACAAAGTCGCAACAACGCTCGACAAAATTGTCGAAGCTCGAGAGGCCCAGAGATTTCCAACACCAAGGATTCCCTGAAAGCCGTTCGCGTGCGATGCCAGCGTTGGGGCCGGGCCGCTCTTGGCTGCGGTTTTTGATGCCTGGCTCCCGCAAGCGCTCTGGTCGACAGCAGTAACTGTAAAAGTCACCCAAGGTCAGGCCAAGAATCAAAGCACATGAAGCGCTGCTGTTGAAACTCTCAGCTGGCATCCGCCGGTGTGCATGGGATTGCATGGGTCACGTCAAGGGCTGCCATCCTATCACAAAGTGCATGCGTACTTGTCGTAAAGCTGTTACAGGTTCGGGGTGGGTTTTGAGCCTCGTTGCGGGGCAGCTTGCGACTCCAGCGCTCTCGTTTTCCCCCGAGCTCCGGACCTGGGCAAGCTCCTGCGACCAGCAGGTGCTCAGAAACAGCCTGGTGAGCTCCATGTGGCGAGGAAAGGAGGCAGCTCTGCAAAGCGATAAAACTTGTGATGCATGTCAAACCTGAAGACGCACATGTCCAAGAGCACTCCTGTCACTCTTGTCTGTGCCGGTGAAGTCGTTCAAGGCGCATGTGCCAACTTATCCCTTGCATTCTTTAAATTGATGAGTTTTGGCTCAGCTTCCACGGCAACTGAGACAGCGGCAGGGATACACTTCGAAGACCGCTTTCCTTCATACCGAGGATCTCCTGCAACAGAATGCTTCTTGGTGACGCCGCCGGGCCTCTTCGAGTTGTTGCAGTTCCCCGGTCAGTTGCTATCGATAGATACAGTTGTAGGTATCACGAGAAATCAAACCACAAACGGCCGAGTTTACCTGGTGCATCGACTCCCTTTACCGAAGCAATGCACCGAATCTGAGGCCTACTGGCAGGCCTCTAGCCGCTTCTTCCAAAGGACGTGCGCCTTCGCAACGAAGACTCGTTTGGATCAGCTGTTGGTATCATCGAAGCTGGAGGGAACATAATTTAGAATCCTGAATACCGCTACTTGTACTGAAGATGGGCTCGTCATGCATCCTTGGCTTGGCTACGAGAGCCGAACATCCATGGCGCCGTGCTTAAGAATTCGCCACATCGTGAGGGGGAGAGGCCCAAACTTAAAAAATGACGAGATGATCCCGTCGGGCGCTTAACTTATTCCCGAATTTAGTACATGGGACACACAAAGTAAGGCGTGACAGCACTGACAAGCACAGGCCTTGTAGGATCAAGTAAGCTGCCAGAAAACGAAACGTTCATCGATCAGAACACATTAGGACAGGCATGCAGCTGCTTGTAGGATCAACTGAAGCGAAGCCTGATTGTCCCATAGTGACAAGGACGCAAAGATTCGCAACTAACGGAATACGCTACAGGGATGGGCTTCAGCCATCATTTAATGCGCACAAAACACTGGATGCAACATGCACCTTCCCGCAGGAGTCTTCCAGCACCAGGCCAACATCGCCCTGGTCATGCTCAGATCTCAGGAGACTTACGATGCTCGTTCCGCAGCCGTAAGCCCATGCAACAAAAGGGCTGGAGCATTGCTGGTCGGAGGCGTCTCTGCTGGGTGCACGAAATCTAGTGAAGGCTTTGCTCCTGGCTGCGAGCTCATGTTCTTCTGTTTGTCTGTCACATTTGCGAATATCACAAGCTCACTCCATTCGTCTCAAGGTACCCGAAGCATTCCGAAGCCTTGTCGGAGCGGATTGAGTGTGCAGACAGATGAAGGACAAGGCCCTTCTGTGACTTCGCCAACGTCAGCAGCTTCCTCGGTGCTGGGTCGATGTCAACCCGACGAAACATCTGAACTCTTGAAAATACGGAGGGGCCCTTCAGGGAATCTGCCTGATCTACACCAGCCTTTGTAAAGCGCTTTCTTGCCAAGGCGTGCGCATTGTGCCATACAGCTTTTTCGGCAGACATGCTGTGGTGAGCCCTAAAGCCTTACAGAGCCTGCGCTTGACATCTTGCGGTCGCGGAGCGAGAGAGATTGCACAGTGGCCACGCCCACGTTTAGTCGAGCTCCCGAGCCAGATTCCTCAGTTTGCGAACGTCTGAGAGAAACCTTCCACAGGGCGCTTTCTTGCAAGCCGGTGGCTTCAAAGGCCTCCTGGATGGTCTCTACCTCCGACCTGAGCCACGCCACATGCCTTCCTTACATCATCGCTATTCCTTGCTGCCCTACAACGTGCATATACGTGCATGCAGGATGAAAGGGTTTGCTGTGCTGCCCCACCTCACATTGATGGCTGGATGGCCCAGTGGTGAGGCAAAGAGGCAGTACACCTGATTCCCATGCAAACAACAGCATGCAGATTCAGCCGAGGCTTCCTCGAACGGCATCGTGTCATACCTAGGACTTAGGGCACAAGTGCCCCATTAGTCTGCAAAGGACAGGTGGCACATTCAATCATATCTCCCGCCTCCTTGCAGTTGTCTTGGCTGGACACCCTCAAAAAAGAGGAGCCGTACGAAGACTCGTCGTTCACGGGAGGGCTGGAGCAGTTGGAAAAGCTACTCAAGCGGTACTCCGTGGTTGGCGTTGAATCAACGCTCAAGCCCTCCATATAGAACCTCGGTTGACGCAGGCACTGCCACGTGCCATCCGCAAAGCAAAGATGTCGAAAATGCTGGAAGGCACTGTCAATAGAACTTCAACAAATAACTTTCGAAGACCTTAAGGCACTCAAAATGCTGCCCAGGAGCCCCGGCGTATCATGCACGTCGCGAGGTGTATACAGCATCTCGCCATGGCTGCCAGATCCCAGTGAAGTTCCGGAGGGAGAACGCTTCTCCTAGGACCGGGCATCTTGCAAATCTATTCTCGTTACATAGCTGTTGATGGCTTTGTTAACTTATGGACTAGGACTGCCAGCTAGGATTTGTTTGTATGTGCGTGCGGCCTCCTAGTTGTGGGGTGGGTTGTGAGTGCAGGCGAGGAACAAATGCAAGCAAAACCGTTTTGTGCGACACTTCATGCGCTTCCCCGCCGTACGATGTAAGAAGGAACGAGGAGCACTCATGCATGAAACGAAGCCTGCTGCTGTATGCATACGCTTCTTACACGCCTACAATCTGCACAGGCATTGGTGCCATGCAAAGGGGCAGCTTGCCGCCAAGGCAGCCAGTTCTAACCAGAATAACCAGAGCCGCTGAAAAGGAGCGCGGGGAATTAACCGAACCGAATCGTCTGGGTGGCGGTTACTGGATTGAGTCGAAGCATGTGGTTGCCTGCATCGGTTGTATGTGAGACTCTGAGAGGCATCGGAGATTCGGAATTTTTTGTGGAAAAGGCTTTTGGCGGTTAGACTTTCGGAGGCTTTCCGCACACTTCAGGGGCTCAGGGGCTCAGGGGTTGTCTACCACCACAACTCAGACCTCCTGAAGCTGCATGGCCTAGACCTAGATACTATTAGATACTCCTAGATGTGTCTCTTCAGTGCCGAGTGTCGCGTGGAGCTCCCGGCGCGAAAAAGCTGGGCTGACAGCTTCGGCTGGCGCAGGCGCTGCCACCTCTCAGGTCGCAGAGCAGGCTCTGGCTTTGGGGTGACGCTTAGGCCTAAACTGTCTCATTGCAACATGCAACTTCACCGCAAGATACACAGGCCATCACAGGCCTATTATAGGCCCCTTCGGGATGTGTTTTGCCCTTGCCCATGCAATAAGAAGCGCTAGACCGATCCCAGAGTTCCTGCCTCCGTGATACGGGCACCTCATGCCATGGTCTTTGACGCTGGCAGTTCCAGACACAGACGGGAATTCGTCAGGTTCTTCGGGTCGGGGAAGACACGAGGAACACCCCACCTATGGGCTGGTGGGCTGCTCAGCCCCCGACCCCTCTGCCCGACGACGCGGCGACCGTGCGTGCGGCGACAAGCCGGCCTCGATGCAGGAGAGGTTCCACAGCACTGAAGGCGTCGAAGCCGTTCTTTGAGTTGACACTCTAACGGGCTTGACGAATCAGCACGCAGCAGAATGAGACTAGGAAGATCTGCAGGGGGCCTCGGATCTCCGGCAAAAATATTCACAGCTTCACGAAATTAATCTCGGAGAGCCTGCAGAATTGGGGCCTGGCGTCTTTAGCCTTCTTGTGGGACTGTGTCCGACGAAACGACATCAAAGCCTCTACAGTACACTGCTAGGGTTGGTGAAGTGTTGACAGCTCATATGTGCGACCGACAATAGCGTCGTTCTCTCTACTTCCCACATGCCTCGAGGATTCAAGCTCAACACCCAGGGGCAAGTTGTTGAAAGGCTATATCTCAAGCCTTCCCTTCATTGAGTTTCGGGCCACCTCTTCGGCAGCAGTTCTTCGCAGTCCCACTGCCTGGAAGCTTGCCCGGTCGGCATTTGGGAGTGGGTGGCAGCATGTGGATGTGGGTGCAGTGTCAAAGGCGGTCACACACGGGCGCTGTGGGTGTTGTTTGCAAGGCTGGCGGCTCTCTACGGTTCGGCGAAAGTGCAGGCTAGGAATTGGTCTGCGTCATCCTGCAAAGCTGGAGGCGTGCACAAGCCGCGGCAACGATCACATATCCTTCGCAGATCCTCAAGTTTTCTCCAACTCCTGGTGAGAAAAACTTTCTGCTGAACTCATCGCCTCGATTCGCCTGGGCATTGCATTTCTTACCCTCTCGGGCGCACGCCGACGGTTTCCTGCCGGATCCCAAGGGTGTGATACGCTTGGCCTCGGTTCAGTTTAGCAATGCTGAGCTCCGAGGCTCCGAAATCCCGAAGATCAGCCCTTTGCAAATAAAGCGAGACTTGGTCTATCTGCTGATATACCGTGGGAGCTAACACGTCCATTTATGGATGCTTCCTTCGTGAGGTCAGATGCATTGCTCAGCAAGAAAGCATGACAAAAGCTTCCCTCGAGACGCCGGCCTTTGGTATCTTGGCCTCAGGGCCCAACAGATGACGAGGTCAAATGATTTTCTCTGTTGCTCTGCACCAACGTGGCTCTCCATGATGTGGACTTAGAAACCGGAGGCGCGGCAGCGGCTCCTCTGTCAACTGTCCATGCCAGCGTCAACCCACAAAATCTGACTATTAGCCCAGCGCCCATCAATCATCTCAGGCCAGCACGCGCACCTCCTCGAAAAAACGTCCCCAACTCTTGAATCGGCCTCCTGACCTGACCAGAAGCCAACTTGACAACTTCTTTCTCCCGGCTTTCCTCTGAGTCCTTGGCCTTGCCGGACCGGCCTCCTTGTCGTCAAGCCTTGTGTGCTATGTTGTGCTCCACTGCTGGAGATCAGGTAAATGCCTACTTGGCATGAAGCTGAGGTCCCTGCAAAGGCATGCTGATTCGTCGCTGCGCCGGGGGGCAAATGTCGCATGGGTCGCCAGGCGCTAGCCCCGCCCTACCACCTTCTCGAGCAGACTTGATCATACGTGCCACATGAACGTGGTTCAAGCAAGGGTTGTGTCGGCGTAGATCCACAAACAGTCAAAAGACCGCAGGCCACTACCGGACTCGGCCAAAACATGCCAACATGGTTTTCGCAGCTACTGCCGGATTCAGGACCACTGCCCAAACGCATGTCGATTTCCCAATTAATGGGGGGATTCAGGAGGATTCGGTTTCAGGAGCGTTCCGCCAAGTATGGGTGAGGTGGCCAAGGTTGGAGCTGTCAGCTGGAACTCCACTGACCTTGCCGAGTCTCCCAGGATCAGACAGAGACAAGCCACTGCGGCCAGGTATAGATCGAAACAAGCAGAAGAACATGCGACGATCGTCCAACCGCATCCTCGCGCATCTTTGCAGCAGGCTTATGACGATGTGAAGGCTAACATCCTGAAGCCGCGTGCAATCCTGCACAAACTTATACTGCACGAGCTCCGCAACAGACACTCTACCTTGCAAGTGCAAATCTCCCCAAACAAAAACTGAACAACGAGTGCTGTTTTTGAAGCCCTTCGTGCAGATTTGGCAGCGCTTTGGCACGCCCAGCACAAACTAAACGTTGTTGAGGTGTACTGTTCTCGTGCATGTATGTACGTATGTGCGTACGTACGTACGTATGTATGTAAATATGTACATACATCAGTAATGTGTTGGATCCCAGAAAGCTTGCAACAAACATCAGTAGCAATGCTTGTGTCGGCAATGACAACGCATGACAAGCCTGGCTACGAGCACACCTCGCTCACTGCACACTGCTCATGTGGGGGCCGTGGAATTGATCACGTTCAGGCAGTCCGGGTAAACGATGCCGAACTCCGCCGCCCAAATGTTGCCTCAGTTGGCTGATTTAGGTCCCCAGTCACCTGCTCTGCAAGGAGTCGTGCTGCACAGGGGGAGGGGTGGGAACCCAGCAGCATCTGACTTTCCAAGAGCGCTCACAGCGCATCTCCCTCCAGCTGTAGCACAGTCCCCGAGACGGATTTAGACATCCTGACTTTGCCAAGTCCAGTATGAGCAGGACAGGCATCCTTACTCAGCCAACTGCCGAGCACTTGCCCCACTACTATGGTCTTAAGGACTTAGTCATGCCCTCGGAACCGGAACCACGCTAATGCCCCATGTCCTTCCTTATATACTGATCACTGACGACAACCTTTGAAAAGACAGGCATCTGCGAGACTGTCAACAGCGAGCCGAGCGACCTGACCAGATGCCATCCGATAGAAAACATTGCAGCTCCCTGGTGACTTCTAGGTTAGGAAGATACAGCGCCTATACGGGCCTATACGGTGTGGCTCAGCTGTATGAGTATGGACGACGGTGCAAGAGCAGGATGAGCCCCTGCCAAATAGAGTATCCCGTGTCTGGTCAGAACCCGAATGAACCCAGCAACCTACATGCAGCCAAGCTGCATAGCTCCCAGAATTGCAGGTAGATGAGCACTCGTGTCTCAGGAAGCAAGCTCCTGCCTCCGCTCACCTGCAGGGACATTTAGACGACCGGAATAAACATATGTTGCTGCTGCGGGTTCTCTGTGACTTCAGATGTCTACAAGCAGCCATTGATCCCCAATAGACTCCTGACTCTTTCTTGGAACTGCCTTGTAGGCCGTCGTGAGGTTGTCGCACTTGGACTTGAAGCCCTTTTTGTTGTTGCAATTCATGATCTCCGCAGGGGCGCTGACACATGCAGGAGTGCTAACAGGGCAGTTTCTGGACTTTGCCAGCGAGAGCATGGCATACCCTTGCATCCCCAAAACCTTTCCTCGACTTGGGCCTGCGAGTAAGTGTCCGGGTCAAACTTCTGCGGGTTGATGCCCAGGAAGCCTCCCACTTTCTCCAGCAAACCGCCCTTGAGGTTGATTCTGCCAGGTACCAAGTCCTCGTTCCTCAGATTGACCCTGACGCTCAACTTTGCTTCACGCTCCACCCCTATACAGCAGTTCTCGACGACCACTCTGTGACCTCGCTTATCAAGAATTTCCAGGCGTGCAACTTCTCGTCTGGCAAGTGCAGAGGCGACTAAATCTGAGGAAAATTGCAATCAAGATTCCTCAAGAAGAGGATGCTGCTGCGCCCGACCATCCGCATCAGAAGCCTGGGATCCTCGAGGCTCCTGCATCGCCAGTTCACTAGCCACTGCCCACCCAGCGTCTGCGATCTGGATGAAAGCCTCAGGATATCTCAGGATTTCAGGTGCACCATAGCCGTTCTCAACAAGTTCCCTGCACGGCTTTGAGATCACGTGCTTGAGTCGAGGGTCAGCTCATGGAACAACTCTGGCGAACGATAGTTCTTCTTCACCCAGCCATAGCGACCGAGACCTTCGGCATCGAGGTGTTTCTGCTGGTCGAAGAAATTCCAGGAAGACCACAGCCAGTCAGCGGGATCGCGAAACCTTGGCGTCACGCAAGCCACTTTCGTGCCGCTTGATTGAAAGAAGGATTGGGTTGAAAAGTTCAAGCATGAAGCTCTGCCTGTTGCAGCCTGAACCTTATCTGCGGCTGGGGATCATGAGGATGAACTTGCGATTGGTCGGCCTCAAATAATACCAGGTGAATGCCACGCTGGCAAAGTTGACGCACCTCGCAAGCCGAAACCCAAGGATTGACGGCTACCAGTTTTCCTTGCATAGGAATCATTGTTGCAGACTTTCTAGGCGCAGGGATCCAAAGGTGGCAGGTCGTGTCCCCGCTCAACCATTTTTGTCTGAAGCTTGGCTCAAGCCGCCAACCCCGTGTTAAACCTCAAGAGCCCAATGTTGACGCGTCTGAGAAGCACCCATTCAGCGTAATGGCGGGTGCCGCGCCGGGCGAACTAGAATGCCCGGAGCGAGTTGCCGCCATGGATTGAACGAAAGAGTGCCTTGACTGATCTGAGTCCCAGGTGCACATGTCTGGCATCAGGAACGACTCACCATCACGTACCGTAAAGTCGTGGAAGCTGTCGGTTACCGTTTTGGTAGCCTGCTCTGACGCCGGAAAGCAGCCGAGGAACAGATTGACTTGGAGCTTTCGCTTCTCTCTATCCAGATCATTCTGCGCATCGAGAACCACGTCCCTCCTCGTACGAGGGTAGACTGCGCAGTTTTCCTTGCGGTTCGGATTCAGTCTTCTCCTCAGTTGCTTCAACATCGTGAGGCCACATGCTCCCACTACCACCGATCCTCCGACTATCTCTCCCGACCCTGCAAGAAGAAGTCAACTGCCGCTGAGAATCACGTTTGGGTGGGAGCCCAGGATTTCATACAGTTGCGTCGTGCCCGTCTTGGGCAAGCCAACGATGTTCAAATCCGCAAAAGCTTCTTGAAAAGAAGGCCGTGGACGAAGCGACTCCTTGCATGAAATCTGCTGGTCGCAGATGCTGCAACAAGATGGACTTGACTCTCGAACCTCGTGCAACTTGGACGATCGCATGCTGGTGTGATCCCAATGCAGAGCTCGGTCCCAGTGCAATTGACGATTTGGTGGGACTGAGCCAACTGTACGAGTAATGCTCAGCACATCTCAGCACCGTTTAAGAGTAAAGAGCCGTCAATCCCAAAGGAAACTAACCCTCACTTGCAACAAAGCATCGGGCATCGGGACAAGGTCTGGATGCTGGTCCTGGATTCCTGAGCTGGGCGGGCTGTCGAAGCTTATCCAGCTCTCCAGATGTTGGCTGCTGCGGACCCGCCCAAGGTCCGGGTACCCGATTCTGACTTGTCGGGAAACGTATCCTGGTAAGTTGGCTTGATTCAAGTCTGGCTGGGGGGAAATCCGTTTGCAAGGATATAATAGCCATCAATCAGTGCATATTATGCTCCTGAGCATGCCATGTCCAATGCGGGGTAATAGCACCTTGTGACTGCTGTGGCAAGGGATCGCACAATGGTCCTGAAAGCTACAGGTCTGACATCCACGCCAGAATTTCAGGCATGCAGTTATCCCCGTGACCTTGTTGACCGAAAGTGCCATAAAGCGCCCCTACCCACCGAGGTTCCCAAGAAACCGCTGCACTCCTGCGCGCCATCGGTGCGAGCAGCGCCCTGCAGAGTGAGACGTCTCTGAGCTTGGATGTGCCGCTGGTATGTGTCGCGCACCTCGCCAGCCAACCTGACAGAGAATACCGGTGGTCAGGCTTTGCAAACGGAAGTTTCTAGACAGACACTCGCTTCGAGAGAGGTAGCCCGGCCGTCCTGGCATGCCGGATGCACTCGTCCATGTCTTTGCAACGAAGGAGGGACAACAAATTCCGCAGCTGCTCTTCCGCATCCAGGCTGCTGAGATTCGTCTCAGGGCCGCCAACGGCAAGGGCAGGCTCCGAATTCGCATCCGACTGCCAGCACGGCGTGGCCTCAGCGGCCTCAGCATCCTCGCCCTCGCCATGCCGCAGGCCAAAGAACGTGTGGGCGATGCTCAAAGTCAAGGCCGACAGCAGGCAACCGAAGAGCAGGCTCTGCAGAAACACCCGCGGGGGCCGCAGATCAGACATTCCTCCCCTGCCCTCCCTGCCGCCCCTGGGCCTGTGTGGCAGCCACAACGAGTTCTGCAACCATGGCTGAACCCCTGGCGAGCTAGGATGCTTCCGATTGCGCCCCTGCTTTGAATTGAATGTGCTTGATCATGGCACGAGCGTTGGGGTTGGGAGGGTGCTGACCAGGACCGAGCAATGACCCTCTCCTTGCTATCTCCGTCATCTTCAACTCCTTGACCCTCAACCTGGAGCGGCAGACAAGGGGTCTGGCAACCTGAGAAACGCCCGCGCTTCCATTCCGCGGACCCTGAGCATAGGGTATCGGATGCCAAAAGGATGCACTGGTGTTAAGTTACGGGAGAACAGACGGCAGCGTGTTCTATAGTTCCTCTCTACCTTATGATGATCCAGAGCGGCTGCAGGGAGGTGGCAGTAGACAAAACGCAGTGGGAAGGCCTTGACTGCCAAAAAACTCACGGTGTCGGGACTAAATCTCAAACATGTCTTTTTTTCTCCTCCGCCATGCCGGCACGTCCACTTCAAGAGCAGTGTCGCTGAGAAGGGGCAGTTGGCAGCTTCGGAGAGGTGGCCCGAATGCTAAAGTCTGCTTGTTCCTTGTCTGGCCTCGTCCAACTCGAAACACGATGCTGCACCATGCTGGAAATCACGAACACACACACACACACATACAAACAAGTAGGCAAGGAGGTAAGTAAGTCAGTCAGAAGAGTGAATGAATGAGGGAGAGTAGGCAAGTAAGCAAGAACGCATGTGTACATACAATGTGCGTCTACGGTGACACTGCAAGTTAAGTTTAACATGTTAGGAACAACGAGGCTTAGGTTCCTAAAGATGGCTTACGCTCTCCAGGGCTTGGACTACTTACAAGTGCGATGTGGTCTTTCGCTCTTTGGGGTCCACTGGCTGCATATTCGTCCGACGTCCAAGCTTCAGCCAGCCACCCATCTTGCACGAAGCTGGAGCCGCTAGCATTAATTTCAAGCAGGTTGCTGACAAGGCTCGTTGGAAAGCGCCACAAAACAGAGACTGAATGCTTCTGGCAGCAAGGACGCGATCGGGGGGTCAGGGTGACATACAGAGGCCAGATTTGCAGGACGGTGAAAGGTTGCTCTGCCGAAAACAGAGGTGCTTTCTATGACATCCCCAGAACTAAGCAGGCTGCGACACACCGGGCACACCGATGGCACGGCTTTCCAATCAGAAATCTTTGTCGACCACCCGGATGTGCACATGGCCCGAGACAGGGCAGCACTTCCGCATGCCGTGGCGAGCAAGGGGAGAAAAGCTCATGCAGCTTTGCCCAAGAGAATCGAGCGTGCTCTCGCCAAAGGAAGCCGAAGGGCCCTATGCAAGTGACTTCTGCTCTTCTAAAGGCTTGCTTCGAAACGTCAGCCTCCGAATGACATGAGACGATTCTATAGATACCGATCGCGCCGCCCAGAAGGTAAGGAATCTTCAAAGCGCTGGTAGCTGCCTTCCGGCTCTTTCCAAGTGTCGGATTGCTGCTCTGAGAAGCAAATACAGTAGTTACCTGCCTCCTCCAAGCCGTCTAATCGATGTACTTCGCATGGAGCCGTTGCTTGTGCACTACTCTACCCATTGGAATAGCTCTGCTCCGTGCAAAAATGGAGTGGAGCGCTTTCGCGTCGATCTTGCTCGCGAGTCTCAAGCCACGACGGATGTTGAATTTGAGACATGCAAACCATTTCCACCTCACAAGGCTCCAAAGAGTTCTGATGTTCCATCGCTTTCAAACCCAAACACTTCGAATCTCGCACAGGATGAGCAAACAGGGACACACAGCATCCAACCACCCGACCTGAAATCCCATCAGATGGAAACACCAACAACTACCATCCTTCCGGCTCATGCGGGGCAGCGAGTTCGCCTACGCAACCTCAGTTGAACTCTCGGCAAATGCTTGCCGAGGGACTGGATGCGGGCTTGCGGAAAGGGTTCCAGCACACCAATGGGCTTCCGGCTGTGTTCTGATCGAGCTTGTGCAAAAGGGTTTCAATTTTGCCATAGAGTCTGCGCAGTGCAGTGCTTGTCCCCTTGTCAAGGCACCGGGATCTACCAGGATCGTGCGTTGTTTGCGGTCCGTTCACCACAGCCGCTATTGGTGCGTGGATGACCAGTGCTCCTTTTGCCCAAGTGCCACACATCGGTAGAACCTTATGTCAGCTCCCTTGTGTTGGAAGATTCGTTTCGTCGCCGTTTCCGCAGCCCACGGAACCTCAATTCCCGAGGGCTCGGCGCGGTGGGACGCGTGAGAATGAATTTGAGCCTGAGGTGCTTGTCGCGAGGATGCAGACAAGTATTGAACATGATGACCCCAAGAAATCAGGTCACCGGCTGGAGTGCTTGCAAGTACATTTACACCATGACTCTGGTCCTGGGCATGGCGGGCATGGCATGGCTCTGTTTGCTTAGCACTGACGCTTGCTGAGATCCCTGTGAATTTGTCAACTGCAGGCTATTTGCAAGCGTTGGAACACCTATTCAGGCTTTGCTGCTTCAGCCTTACATGGGCTCAGAGAAATGTTGAGACATCGAATTCCCACAAGATAACGCTCCCGGTCCTGTACCGTGACCTTCTCAACTCCTTGCCCTAGGCTTGGAAGCCCAACCTGGGATCACAACGCTCAGAATTATTCGTCATTCCAGAACTACCAGAGCCTGAAGGGACATGTGAGATGTGAGGATGTGGGCCTTTCAGCTGGACCGTCTATCCTGGAGGCTGGATCGTGACGGCTACACCATGGGATCCGTTCATGTAGGTGTCAGACAGCCCTGGTGGCCTTGAAGGTCCAGATCTCTCGTGTCTCGCCTTCACTGTTCACTATGGCTTGCGCCTCGCTCCTGTAGAAGACTGAGTATGCCACGATAGGAGCTTTGCAAGAAGCAGTGCCTGCAGGGGGAAGCCGAAATCTCGGCTACGCTTGGTAGGAATGGCCTGTTGGAAGAGATGTCTGTGGGCTTTACATTTCAGTTTAGGGTGACAGGTGAGTCCATGGCTACAAAGGTCAGTCGCGAGCAGAGCCGGTGTTGCTAATACTCAACCGCTATACCGCTCAGGCGGCGCGGGGACAGTGCTAGCAAACGGCTACCAAAAATGCCAGCCGAGCCGAAGGCTATGATGATGCAAGCTTCTGTTCTGACGACGGTTTTCCCAGCCTCCTCACCGCCTCCTTGGAGCATCGAAGCTGCCTGCTGATTGTTGGGATTGGGTTAAGGCCAACGCCAAGAGCTTCCGAGGGTTTCTGACGCTCAGGGCCTTCGAACACGGAGACTGTGCCTGTCGAATCTCGTTATCTCTGACTGACCACTGCCGCCAGCACATGGAAGCTCTCAGTTCTGCTTCCCACAGACTTCTCGTTGCTGTGCCGCAGGACTGTTGGTCTCCCGCGCCCTTGCACGGGAACGCCAGAAAGTTTCAGGGAGATGCTAAAAATCGGATCCCTCTCTCCCTTGGCCTGCTTCAGATTGAAGCCTGCGCCTCAGCAAGAAGGCATTTTCGTTTTGCCCGCATGCTAGTTGCCCTAGTTGCGACTGTACTGACAAGGAGTTGGGGCTTCCAATCAATTTCGCTATGTCCGCATGAGAATCCCAAAAGCGAAAGCGTGCCATCCCGAATCTTCATTCGTATGTCAGAATTGCCAGAGGCAAACTGAACCGGCTCCGGAGTGAGAGATGCTTTCAGCCCGGGAACTCACAAGGGCTGCCGCGCATGCGCGTGCGTCCGAGTCCTTCAACACGGCAAGGCAGAGGGGTTTGGAGAATCTCGCCCAAGTCTGCGACAGCGAGACGAGTCTGGGATCCGAACTCAATCCAAACTGCTGTCTCTACCTCAACAATCAAACCCGTTGGCCCATTGAGCCTGAAGCCAGGAACTTTGAGCTGTTCGCCGGTTCGATACGTGAGCGCGAGCATTGTAGCTTATGCAACGACTGCGACATGGATTGTCAAACTTCTCTGAGCCCTCTATAATATAAACATGAATGACCCTGGCAAAAAGATGAATCCTGGTAGGCCTCGAGCAGGTGGCAGAGACCTTGTAGAGCCTTGGGTTGCTTTACTCCGTATCAAATATTTCATGCGTGAGCGGGGTTGTAGCTCCATATGTCGAAGTCCATAGATTTAAGGAGTCCATGACCAAGTCTGCGCTCTGCAGAGAAAGCGTGCAAGATCGTACAAGGCCCCAACCAGGAGTAGCATTTCTCGGTCGATTGTTCCCTCCAAGACCTGCAAACAAGTTCCAGTGCATGCAATCAGCAGACACTGTCCGCTGTCCAGCCTTCGTCCACCAACTGGGCGTGAAAACAAATATCGTTTAGCCCCCCAGCTTCGCATGACACATGCCTGAAATGGTGGTGGGGACCTCACATGGCTTCAGAGGAAGATCCCTGCTCAAAGTTATCCCGACTCTCTCTCTTTCTCTCTCTCTTTCTCAGACGGCCCAGTACAGTGCCTGGCAGAAGAACTCCAGGCTGCACTCGACACGCTCAAGCAGCGGAGCAGACCTGCAGTGGAAGCGTGCGAGGTCATAGTCTTCAGAAATAACGAAATTCTGTGGCCCATATCCCTTCACGTTGGGTCTTTCTTCCACATCTCTGGAACTCGCGTGTCCTCGCTCTGCCGTATTGCGTGGTCACAAAGAGATTGCACAACTGCTTTGGGTTTGCAAGTCTCATTCAGTTCTCGACTCCTGCACCAATCTAACAGTCACTAGGGTTAGTAGAACGATTATTACCATTGTCGCAACTTGGACTCTTGCTAATTACAAACTAGGTACGAGTTGTAGCTGCTTGTAGCGATAGTTTGCTTGTTGACGATGATATTGTTGTTCAACTGCCAAGCAGTCCCCATCCACCACTAATGCTGCCATTTTCTACGGTGAATATGAGTACGATGAACACTGTTGACGAAAAAGCACAATGGATTTGTTACATGCCATTTTGACGAATGCTGATGCTTCGCCACATTCGCTTTATCGCGTCGAGATAGAAACAACAACACAACAACAACGACCACGACCACGACCACAACCACCATTTCCAGCACCACAACAACAACGCCAACAACACCACCACCAACAACACCACCACCAACACCAACACCAACACCAACACCAACACCAACACCAACACCAACACCAACACCAACACCAACAACAACCACAAACACAACCACAACCACAACCACAACCACAACCACAACCACAACCACAACCACAACCAGTCACAACCACAACCACAACCACAACCACAACCACAACCACAACAACAACCACAAACATAAACACAGGCACAAGCACAAACAACGACATTTCATTCATTCATTCCTTCATTCACACGCAGCGCGAGGGCGCTCAATGTCTCTGTGAAACATGTCCTCGCTTTGCGAGTGTCTGACCTACTCTTTGCTCGTGCTCTTCTCTTGGCTGACACTGGCAGTGTGAATAACCTGCTTGGGAGCATATCCTTCAACCCATCCCAGGGAACCCAATAGGCTCTACATAGAAAGTCGCTACAGCAACTCGCTGCAGGCCGTGCGCAGCGCTGCACCTGCATGCACCCCGTCCCGAAGGACTGCAGGCTACGAGCCACGAAGCTAAGGGCTTGTGCAGGATGGTACTCGATTCTGGAACTGAGCTGATTTACTCGTGCTTCCCGAGTCCCGTGCGGAAGATCGGAGATAGCTCCGGTAAATCGAGACCTGTCCGAAGCACATGTACCCATTGCCAGGCTTACCAGACGAGATGCCCTATCTAAAATCTTTTTACCCGGTTAACCATTGACTGAAAACAAGTCTCAAGCCGATGGACGGTTTGCTGGACCCGTTCTCACCACAAGCTCTACAGGATTAGTCGTCGTCGTCAAGGGAGCTGAGGTTTTCACTGTGATGCCTGCTGCAGCAAGAGCTGAGTGTGGTGTTGTATGAGGTGGGGGTGGTCCACCACTGAGTACCCCCACCCCTCCCAAGGGGGTACCTCCACCTGTGGCTCCTGAGAATGACCATGGATTACCCGACAGGGGAGAAACCCCTCCTGCAGCAGGAGCTGGGCCAATTCGGTGAGTCGAGGCTCGGTCGAGTATGGCATGATGACGCTGACGGGCGTGCTATGATGCTGGAGACCCAATCGCTGCAGTCATCAGCTTTCACAAGTGATCTGACTGCTGTGACAAGAGTGATAGGATAGGCACGAGACTGAGCTCTGCCATTCTGAAATTGACTGTCCTTGTGGGTGGAGAATCTCCGACCCAGGATAGGCCCTTCTTGAGCTGATGAATCTGACTATGAGAGCAAATCCCGAATCTGTCTGCACAGTGGCGAGGGCTGAGGGCCTTGCCTCTCAAAATCAGCATTCAGCATTCAGCAATGAGAAGGCAGAGTTGTTGATCAGGGCACTTAGTGACTCTATCAACTCTGCTGTTGACTGCCGACATGAAACTGAAAAAGCAACCGCGCCGGCCCGCCTGACATGTTTTCAGCAAGGGGGCGCGGAGTGCGAACGAATTTGACACGCTCAGAATCCGTTTCTCGCCTCGAGATAACGTTCCCCAGCCCTGAGATCACATGCGCCGTGGTAAGCGGCTCTTCCAACGTCTCTATCATCGTCTGATCTGCTAGTGCCTGCCTCCTTAGCTGTGCCTGGGCTCTGGCATCCCTGTCCACGAGAAGAAGCCTTTCTTTGAGTTCCCGAAAGCTTCGGTGTCGTCAAGGGAGACTGCTGGTTCTTGATTCTTTTGTTCTCTGCGTAGAGCTTCGGGAGGATTGCGTGGTCATCTGTTTTCGCATACGAGACGAAGCTGAAGTCTGATGAGATGGCACTGGATGTTCATCATGCCTGAGTAGCAACCTTGCCATGGCGTTGACCAGCTCATCTGACCCTGAGCTCTCAGCCTGCCAAGAAGAGGCAGGACCTGAGAGTCTCGCAGCGCGTTGCTGCGACTTCTGACCTCCTCTGCCCTTTCCCTTACCCTTACCTTTCGGAGGGGGAGCTCCTCCACCCCTTTGCCTCACATGGGGAGCAACTCCACCTGTACCTTTGCTAAAGAGACCTCTCTCCCCTTTCGAGAAAGAGCACATAGCAGCTACCTTCAATGAACCCATCTGATAGGGACTTCGGCTCTGGTGGCTTAGAGTCATCGCCAAAAAACGAATTCTGATCTTGTGAAAAAATGACTTCGTCCCCTATATAAGTTACTGATGAAGTACTGCGGCACTCAAAAGAAATCTCTTCCAAGTTACACTTGCATCAAGCCCCTCGAACTCTGGGAGTTCAATTAGTTCTTGTAGCTGTGTGCTGGTCTGGTTTTTGTACGGTCTACAAAACGAGGCAGGGCTAAGCAGACACAGTGGCTTTCTCGCAGGAGAACATGAAGTCTGTCCTGACTGCTCCATTTGTACAAGATCCGTTGGAGTGTTGGCTCTGCCCGGACAACTTTAAAGCTCGATGAGGAAACCTACGAGAGCATTGCAAGGACATTCATGCAATGCCCGAGCAAGCAGGATCAGGCCTCGACGGAGGAGCACCCCGCAAGCATGCAGCTTTGCCGGGCCACAGCGCTAGTGAGCGTCGGCACAGCTGCTCATGAGCAGCAGGTTCCCAACTCAGAGCCCGCATCCCGTCAGAAGCCCACGCATGAGCAGCAGGTTCCCAACCCAGAGCCCGCATCCGATCAGAAGCCGACGCAGAAGCAGCAGGTTCCCGACCCAGAGCCCGCATCCGATCAGAAGCCCACGCAGAAGCAGCAGGTTCCCGACCCAGAGCCCGCGGCCGCATCCGATCAGAAGCCGACGCAGACGGCCAGGTGAACTGGGGAGGAACAGCTGCAGCTGGAGTACGAGCTTCCCACCCTGCGAAATGAATGCCTTGCCAGTTTGGAATGATATAACGCAGAAACCCTGCCGAGTCCTGCCGTCGTCCATCGAAGATCCATCCATGAGTCGCCGCCTCCAGTGCGATATGCTCTGGGGTGATTCTGGCGAGGATACTACTATACTAACTGCTAGGGCCTGCTAGGGCAGAACCTAAATCCCATTCCTGAGGTCATTTGAGATCCAGTGAAGGATATTGCAAAGCTGCATTGGCGTAACAATGATTAGCTCGGGAGCATTCCGTCGTTGAGCCTGCTGGCCCGGCTCTGGCGTCTCTCGCACCCAGGTCGAGATCCAGACGAAGTGCCTCCTGAAGAACATATGCTTGAAGGAAGCACATTGTTGCACGTGTCTTCCTGGCGCATCGACCTTCAGCCTGCAGTACCTACAAGTGTCCCCCTTCTGAAGAAGGCTTTTTGTGTTGCTGTAAGCGGGATTTTATAACAGAGGATAGCTGCTTCATGATTTTTGGATGCTGCTTGTTGAGGCGCTGCTTCACTCCCTTGTTGCCCGCTATTGCCTGACCGCAGAGAAGGCAACTTCCTCCTTCGGGAGCTCTTCTGTGTTCCTGAGCAGAGTGATGACCCTAGAGCAGGTGGATGCTTCAATATGTCTTCTCAGATAGAAAGGTTGTGAGCTGCGGGATCAAGTTTCGGTCCTCGCAGGCTCATCTCTCGGGCTTGGTGTTGCCATTGCTGGTGTCGTCGGAGGGGGCCAGTGCCCACGAAGGTGGCCCCACACAAAGTCTATTTGTGACACTGGGTTGCCCTGGACGTGGGTGGCAAGCTTTTTGTTCCGCCACGTGTTGGCTGCAGTCACCTGGTGCTGTTCAAGGACCTTTCTCAAGGTCTTTCGGACTCCGATGCCCTAACCTACTAGATTCCAGGGTACTCGGCCCAACGTGCTTTTGATTTGTGAGTAAGGGTATGTCTCCCGATAGGAGAAGGGTGTTTCTACGAGGGAGCTGATTCAAGAGCTGCCCTAGCTTGTGGATTGATTGTGCCTGATCGACGTTTCTTGTTTGCAGTCACTGTTTCCTTTGATCTCCAAACAAACTGGCAAAAGAAACTGCATCAAGTGATATGTCCAATCCTGGAACCCTCACATGGAGCAGCCTGCCAGGCAATACCTCGTTGAATCTGATGTCCTTTGCTCGACAGAGGGAGTTGTGGCCCATTGTGAGCACTCCGGCTCCTTTCTCTTCTGAGGAGCCAGAGCTGATAACGTGCCACTCGCCTTGCTGAATTGCCAGCTTCCCCTCCAACGTGTCTCTTGGATGAGAACATTCCTTGTGGCCTCACAGGGAGGTGTCTATAAGATGGAGAGTAGCTCTTCCCACACTGCAGTCGTTAGAGAACCTGCGTTCCAAAGATACTCTACTACCTTATCCCTTTGAGGCTACGCCTTTAGTTTGCAACCTTCCTGGGTTGACGTTGAGCCGGAGCATCTCCTGGCTCGTTTGCACTAGGGACTGAAGCCGGAGCACCTCCTGGCTCAGTCAAGCTCAGGGTTCTTCCCTTGTATGTCGCACTGCCTTTTTTCTGAGCAGTTCTTACCGCCTTTTGATGAGATCTTTTGCCTTTCCCTTTAGGAATCGGCGTTTTTGTCTTTGGTCAGATCACTGTGCTGTTTCGCTGCGCCCATATTGGACTCAGCTCCTGCCGGCGACTCACGCCGACAACCCTCACCTCTGAGAGCCTTCAACTTAGCTGTGATATCGAAGTCGCTCTCCCTCGGACTTGGGACCGGGACAGCTCCGGCCCAGGCACTGACAAGTGTCATGGCGAGCGAGGAAGAGGCCAACTATACTACGCCTGACCTCGCCTGAGCCGAGAGGCTTACAACAACAACAACAACAACAACAACAACAATAGCAACAACAACAACAAGAACGCCAACGCCAGCGCCACAGCCAACAGCCAACATCCAACATCCAACATCCAACAGCCAACAGCCAACAACAACAACCACAACCACAACAGCAACAGCAACAGCGGCAGTAACACCGTCATCATCAACAGCAACCACATAAACCACTGCAACATCATCATCATCATCATCAACAGCCACAGCACAGTCAATAATCGTCATGATCATAGTCATGATCATGACCACGACACTGATAATGACGTCTCTGTGTGTATGTACATATATACATATAACAACAATACTAATATTAGGGCAATATAGCAATCATTGTAAATGCATCACATCGGCCGCAAGAAGCAGAGGCCTCCAAATCAGCCCCAAAGGGATCCCGGCGGAAGCCTCCAAGCCTCCCCTCGACCTGAGACCCAAGCGAAAAAATGCATATCCGGCCTCATCTTCTTCCTCACCATCATTGCAAGCATCATAAACATCGTAGCAGTCATCAGGAACGTAGTAGCCAGCCACGTTCCAGACAGGCATTTCAAAGTATTTTAAGGCTTGGCAGTGCAAGTTGGGATCAGAAAAGCAGGCATCAGCGACGAAAGCAAGATTCGCAATATCGACAAAGTTTCAACAGTACCGACACAAAGCAAAGATTTGCAATACTCTTGATATTGGGACCATGAATGCGTTGCAGAGTTGAGGACACAACCATGTTCATATACGTAATGTTTCTATTGCCGGCAAGACTCGTCATGTGCAACAGATGGCTGCGCGGCCCGTGAGTGTTTTTTGCGGACGACCACCGTGGTTTTCTTGCACGTCTTTAGTCTGTATGTCTGAGAGCCTGCCGCAGGAGCAGTACACCGCGCGCGGAGTGAAATTTGTGAAAGGCCTGGTCCGCGAATTTGTTGTGGAACCGGCTTGGGTTTGCTCAGTGGGGTGCTTCAAGCAATGCCAGTATGTCCTAACATGCAGAAACATTGATTTTAGGGGCATGGTTGCAAGGTCATTCAGCCTTTTTGAGCATCGGTGCAACTGTGAGGCACGTGTCGTCATGCCTATCAGTTTGTTGTCACCTGGGAAGCTTTGAGAACGCTTCGTACCGAAGCGAGAGAACTCAAACCAGAGCCCTCGTAAGAAATATCGGAGGTCTCGAAATCCCAAGCAGATTGCTCAAACCCAGAGGCACCATTGTACAAGCGTTGCACGAGGTTTGCACACAGTCCCCCTGCAGATTACCAGAACCTGTTGAAAGTCAAAGCCACCACTGCTGCGTATTTGCAGACAAGCTACCGGCATTAGATCCACTGGGGTTGGTATTGGGGTTTGCGAGATCCTGGAAGCCACAATTCCGTTCAACAGTTCAGTAGTTGTCCAATCTTCGCTTTATTTGACTTGCAGATGCTTGCATCATTGTATATCGTTCCATCATTATCGCCACTTGGAACCCTGAGTCGTTGTACCCCATTTTTGACGCCCTTGGTCCCAGGAGATCAGGTGACCGAATTCATTGGTGATGGAGGCTCCCTATCAGGGCTGACCCTCAAGCTGCCGGCTCAGAGGCTCCGATTCTGTCTTCGGAGACCCGTAGAAAGCAGCTCAGGTCTGGGACCAAGCTGGAATGCAACCTGGCTGTCGTCGGCATCGGTGCCGCCCCGAATGTTGAGTTCTGCGAAGGGTCCGAGGCTTAGGAGCTTGCACGAGCCAGGCCTCGAAGAAGTTTCCACCAACGCCTCCGAACTATGAAGCTGAAGTTGCGACTTCGAATTGGCTTACTATCACTTATCGTCGCCCGAATTGTGTGATGAGAACCTTACACAACCGATTGGTTCGCCTGTCACGCGTTCTCGTCCACATTCAGCTGCTGTGGAATGTTATACGCCCATCGTGCGCATTTCTGCTTGCCAAGCACTGCCTGGCCTAGCAATCTGGAGCTTTGTTTTTCAAACTCGTCTGGCTTCTTACCGATTTCCTGATGGACTTACGTCATCATTCGGAAATTCTCGAGCGTTAAGCCCCGCTGATTACATGCTGAGTTTGAGATCTTGTTTCTTCTAACTGCTCTTCTTGTCCACTGGATGCTTGGGCATTGAAGCTTGTAGTCCTCACAGGATGACACAACACCCAGGACACCGAAAGCAGGATGGCCCGACCATCACTTTGCCATACTTTGCCCGCATCAATGCTTCGCGACCGCATGGCGAGCATTCGACAGAAGCATATCGCGATTCTTTGGTTGCTCGCCGTTTCTCGTCTCCTTCGTACTGTACTGTCTCCATAGATTCCTGCAGCATGTTGCCGCTAGCTCGGGCCGTCTGAGCGCTCCACGCTTTTGAGAATGCAAGCTCTGAAGAGGATCGATGTGATTGCAGGTTTTGACCATTGCGTTTATCTCAAGTGTTTCTCTAGCGTTTCATCTCCTGTCAATCTCGGGGTAAAGATAGCTGCAGCATGCTGCAGCAGGGACTTGCAAAACGAGCAAAGCGCCACAATGCACCATGCCTTGGGCAGTTTTTACTGTATTTCCAAGTCGTGGTGACATGTGGAATTGATACGACACGGTGTCCAGCTGAGCCATGGGCGGTGCTCAAGCCTCGCTTTGCTCGTGCTGGGAGCGTCAAAAGCTCCCGGAAGATTTCCGGCCTCCACCGCCTCCGCCTCCCGCTCGTGCCGGTCCACCCCAAGCCGAGCCCTCGGCAAGCGC